>PISX010001855.1:0-179562 GCA_004024625.1 Mellivora capensis | reverse complement strand
GGAAGAGAATGGAATTTGGACGGTTCCCTCTTCTGGGAGCATTGTTTTTTGTTTGCTCTGAAGCTTGATTGCCTCCGACTTCTAGAGCTAAGTGAAGGGGTTTGTGTGTGCAGCTTTCTTTTTTGAAGGAAAAAAGAAGTATGCTGGAACTTGCTCCCTTTGCTTGGAGGTTTTCAGAGCAGATCCTAAGAGATGCACCTAGATTACTTGGATGCCTTTTCTCTTTCCTTACAGGTTCATTTTTCAAATGGTTTGTGCCTAATTCTGCCCCTCTGTGATAATGAGGCAGGTAGGTATTTAGAAGATACAAGGGTCTTCTGAAGAACACTTTGGGTTGCCCTAGACAGAGGTGACCCAAGAAGGACTCACCTAGAGGATGAGTCAGGTAACCATTGGGAGTCAGGTAACCATTCAGTTCCATGTCACTTAGAGCCCTTCTTTGCTGCCTTGGAGACATAAGCAGTTATACAAAGAGCTTTTCAAACATGCAAGATCTAAGCAAAGGTCATTTTTAAGTTTCCTAGGTGATTCTTTTTCTTTTTCTTTTTTTTTTTTTTTAAGATTGTATTTATTTGAGAGAGAGAAAGAAAGCACAAGCAGCAGGGAGGAGCAGAGGGAGAGGGAGAAGCAGGTTCCCTGAGGGCTCGATCCCAGGACCTTGAGATCAGGACCTGAGCCAGAGGCAGATACTTAACTGACTGAGCCACCCAGCTTCTCCTCCCAGGTGATTCTAATACACAGAAAGATTTGAGAATCTGTGATAGAGGCTTCCAGTGTCTTGTTCAAAACCAGATGGGATAATCCCCAGTGAGAGCAATTTATTCTGTTAGCACATTATAGGTATGTTGGGTCAACAGTTCATTCCTTATAAAATACACATTTACTGAGCACCTGTGTTCCAGGTGCTGCGAATTCTTCCAGGAGCAGGGAGATAGCCTGTCTCTGCCAACAGATGCGTGCTTTCTACTGGGCGGAGACAAATTAAATAAACACTAAAACAGGGCGGTGATAAGTATTAAGGAGGAAGCAGACTGTGACTAGGGGGTCAAGGAAGGCCTCTCTGAGAAGCCATTTCTGCAGGACCTGAGGGGAACCAGGGATAAGACAGAGGGAATAGAAGGTGAAAAGGTCCCGAGACAAGGAGAGTGGTGTGTTTGAGGAACAGAAAAGACTGCAGTCACTTTCATTTATCTAGAAAGAGGAGTGGCAGACAGTGAGCCAGCCTGACATTTCGTAGAGTTCACACAGATCACTCAGTATGTTCTTGCCAAATAGGACACACTCTGCCAAGGAAACACAAAGAGAAGTATCCTCCAGGAGCCAGGGTACTGTGTGTTGGACAAAGAGGGCTCTACAGTATTAGCCAAAAATTGCTGAGTATGAGAAAAAAATTCGGCAGTCCTACATGCCACTGAGATAAGTTATGAAAAGGAAAAAATTCAATTGTACATTTGATATCCAGAGGATTTGGCCTCATTCTTCAGTCTTTTGTCTTGTTGCTAACCATCACCTGGGTGCGCCCTATCACTGTGGCAGAACGCATCTCGTTTCAGAACGCATCCAGTTCTCTGACAACAGTATTTTTGGGGCCTCTACCCAACTGAACTTTCTGGAAGACAGAATGTTTGTCAGATATGTGGAAGGCTGGAGACATCAACTATGTGCCCGTAGGAGAACTAACTATTCCTATGACTTTCTTGTTTTAAGAAACAACAGACCCGGCTCCCATCCTCGTTTTCACACAAGACTTCTATGTAAATTGTGCAAGCTAACTAACTTCTTAACACCTAATGGCAAGCAGAGAAAAGAGCTGCACTGGTCTATTTTTAAAGCTTGCTTCCTTGCTCACTTGCTTGCTTGCTTATTTATTTATTTATTTATTTATTTTAGTAATCTCTACACCCGACGTGGGACTCAAACTCATGACCCCGAGATCAAGAGTCCCATGTTTCACAGACTGAGCCAGCCAAGCACCCCAACACTTATTTTTAGCAAAACTTTCTGAGGTCTCTCTGCTATTAAATTTAAATAGTCTTTTCAATCATATAACCTGGAATTAATTTTCAGGGTTGACATGTCGTTATTCAACCTCCATAAAACAAACCATGGGGTTCAATGCAAAGAAAATAACTGTAATTATATATATCCTCAACCCAAACGTCCAAGAATTCCAATAATTTCCAAATGCTTTTGCATAAGAGATTATAATGACGCCTTGATAAAATAGGAGTGCTTTAAAAGATGATCTTAATGGGAACGATAGCCCTTCTTAAATTCTTATGAGGCAAGGGAAAGCTCACCCAGTTATTTAAAAAAAAAAAAAGATTATGGCAATTGTTAAAGGATTTCTTTTATTTCTAACAATATGAGTTTTATAAGCTCTTCCCATGGCATAAGTAGGAGTGTGAAACTCGGCCAATGGGATCATGGAAAGCTGGTGACTGGATCATAGTCATGGCTATTAAGGATGGAACAAAACAAGTCAAGGAAAATTCAGAGGGAACCTGGTACAGGTTCCTCTTTTTTGGAGTAAACAAGACAAGATGGATTTAAATTGCATCAGGATGGGTTTCTTCTTGAAATAAGATGCCCCTAATGCCTATAAAACAAGCTAGTTGATTAGACATCTTCAAGTCTCTGGTTTCTACCAATCCTTCGGTTATATGGTAGAGTTCACACATGTTTTTTTTTTAAGCACAACAATTATGGTACCTGTAAATGAAGGTTAAGTATTACCAAGGTTAATAAAAATAATTAGTTAGTGGGTATTTACATCACAGAATGTGATGCCCATGAGGCCAGAGGACCATCTCTGTCTCGTTCATTGTCTTACCAGCACCCAGCCCTGGGCCTGACACGTCATAGACACTCTTGGAATATTTGCTGAATGAAGTCATTTTGCAAGTAGCAGCTGCATTGCACGCATTTGATCTCTCCAGACTTGATTTAGAAGTAACTTCTCCAGGAGCTCTTACCTTCCCCAAAGAGAAGCAGACTCAAAGAAAGGGAAGGAGATAGATGCTCAAGGATGAGCAAGGAAAACAGCGAAACCTCTTTTCTCCTGAAGACCTTTTAAGATTAGGACAAGCAACTGTTTGTGAAAGCAGACCAGTGGAAGATCGGAGCTGTCAGGCAGGATCGTGCTTTGAAATATATTCCTGGCTAAACACAGGAATAAACTATATCAAACTTACAGGCTCTACGATCTGTCCCTGATTAAACAGATAGGCCTTAAGAGCAGGAGTGTGAAAAATGGCTGCCTGGCTGAACATATCCTTCGGATACTGTTTAGCAGCAGCCTCCAGATTTGAAAACAGCGCAAAACACGCTTTCAAGTGAGCTTTGAGATTCTTTTACGGCTGAAAGCTTACCTAGCCTTCTTTTCTATTTGCTTGAACAAGAGCCTGAAAAGAAGGTTAAAGAGCTTTCTAGTGATGTCCTTCTCTCCTGTCCTAAAAAGAACCTCTGTTCTTCACTGAGTTTTCACAACTCCCAGAGGATAATGTGAAGTTAGTTTTTGCTCACTGCTGAAACAACTAAAGTTCCTTTCAAATTCTTTTCCTGGACTGGAAAAGTATCTGAGCTCTTCAAGCTACTACTCATTATTGCAGAAAGGTGGAAATTATGCTATATTCTATAATATAATGGGGCATAAAATATTTAAATAAAAATTTAAATCGACGTAAAATGAGTGAAAGGTTAAAAAAGCATACCGTAGCATTTAGAAGTACTTATCATTGGTCTGTGAAAGAACATTTTCTTTAGTGCCTCAGCCTGTAAGTGAATGTTGCTAAAGATGAGCGAGAAGATATTTTATACACATATTTTTCATATTATATGACACATTTATTATTAATAATTTATTATTTATATAGGGATAGTAATCCCTTTTGTAATTGACACTGCACCCAGCCTTGTACACATATATGGTGTAGGTATTTAAATGCATGTAAATTAAGTAAATTATACTAAAGTCACAGTACTGGCAAGCACAATATGAGAAATAACAGTGCCACTATCAGCAATCTTCAGACTTCAAAAATTATTTGCTGCTTAACTAATTTGATAAAAGTAATTAAAATATATCTGTTCCTGGTGTACCTCGGGGGGTCAGTCGGTTAAGCATCTGTCTTCGGCACAGGTCATGATGCTGGAGTCCCAGGATCAAGCCCCGTATCAGGCTCCCTGCTCAGCAGGGAGTCTGCTTCTCCCTTTCCTGCTCCCCCTGCTCATGCTCTCTCTGTTTCTCTGTCAAATAAATAAGTAAAATCTAAATTTTGTTCCTTTTGTCTCAACATGTGTTCATACATGTGGTTAAGTGAATATATATACACAGTCCATATATATGGATTTAATGTATATAATACTTTTATAACAAAGTTGGAAGTTGCTGGCTAGGCATCACTTTTTAAAATAGCTTTATTGAGATAGTATTCACTTACCATAGAATTCACACTTCATTGCTGATGTGCAGCCATCACCACAAACTAATTTTAGAACATTTTCATCACCCTGCAAAAGTACTGTTAGCAATCACTTTCCATTCTTCGTCCCCTTTTCTCCAACCCAGACCTTGGCAACCACTAATCTACTTTCTGTCTTTGTAGACTTGCTTATTCTAGCTAGACTTCTTACATAAATGGACTCCTACAACATGTAGTCTTTTGTATTCGGCTTTGATCTCCCTGCATGTTTTCAAGGTTTAGCCATATTGTAGCATGTATCAGGACCTAATCTTTTTTTTTTAATGGTCTTTTTCTAAATAAAGATTTATTTATCTATTTGACAGAGAGAGAGATCACAAGTAGGCAGAACAGCAGGCGGGGCGGGGGTGGGGGTGGGGAAGCAGGCTCCCTGCTGAGCAGAGAGCCGGATGCTGGGCTCAATCCTAGGACCCTGAGATCATGACCTGAGCCGAAGGCAGAGGCATAACCCACTGAGCCACCGAGGCACCCCCTAATCTTCCTTTATGGCTGAATAATAGTCCAGTGTGTGGAGAAACCATTTTAGGTTATCCATCAGTTGACAGACATTTGGTTTGTTTCCATTTGGGGGCTGTGATGAATAATGGTTGACATGAACATTTGTGTCCAAGTTTTTGTGTGAACTTGTTTTCATTTGGGGGGTTGCTGGGTCATCTAATAACTGTGTAACTTTTTGAAGAACTGTTTTCTGAAATGGCTACACCATTTCACATTTCTACTAGCAATCCAAGGGGGGTCCGACTTCTCCACGTGCTCTCCCACACTTGTTATTGCCTGCCTTCCTTATGAGAGCTATCCCGATGGATGTGAAGTCGTATCTCAGGGTGGTTTTCAGTTGCGTTTCTCTAAGAACTAATGCTGTTGTGCATCTTGAGCGTATTGGCTATTTGTCTGTCTTCATTGGAGAAATGTCTGTTCAGAGTATTCAAAAATACTTTGCCTATTTTTACATTGGGTTATTTGTCTTTTTATTGTTGAGTTGTAAGAAGTCTTTGTACGTTCTTGATCCTGGACCCTTATTAGATGTGTGATTTGCAAATATTTTCTCATTCTGTGGGTATCTTTGCATTTTCTTAACGGTATCCTTTGAATCACAGAAGTTTTTCTATGTTGATGTTCAATATATCAATATTTTCTGTGGTTTCTTTAATTTTAACAAAGCTCAATTTATATTTCTTTTTGTTCTTTATGCTGTGGTATCATGTACTATATATAAAACCACTGCCTAACCCAAGGTCCTGAAGATTTACTCCTATGTTTTCTTCTTAGAGCTTTATGGTTTTACTTCTTAATATTTAGGTCCATGATCCCTTTTGATTTATTTTTTTCTGTATGGTATAAGGTCGGGATCCAGCTTCATTCTCTAGCATTTGTATCTCTAGTAGTCTTCCTTGATTTACATCTTAGCACTCTTTTTGAAAATGAATTGACAAAAGAAAGGAAGGAAGGAAATAAGAAAGAGAAAAAAATAAATTGACCGTGAATACACAAGTTTACTTCTGGACTCTCAATTCTATTCCATTGATCTATATGTCTAACCTTATGCCAGTTCACAGTGTCTGGATTACTATAGCATTGTAGTAAGTTTTGAATCAGGAAGCATGAGTCCTTCAACTTTCTTTTTTATGAAGGATTAAAAAAATTATTGTTTTTGTTTTTTAAGTAACCTCTGTCCCCAATGTAGGGCTTACCCTCACAACCCTGAGATCAAGAGTCACATGCTCTATGGACTGAGCCAGCCAGGTGCTCCAGACGATTTTTTTTTTTTTAAATCCAGTGTAGTTAACACACAGTGTTGTGTTCATTTTGGTCTTTTTTTTTTTTTTTCAAGGATAATTTTGACTATTCCATGAGTATCACTTTAGGAGGTCTCACTGAGATAGGGTCTACTGCTTAGTTTTGCAGTTCTAGGTCTTTGAAGAAATTGAGGTACAATTGACATATATTGATTTTAGGTATACAACATAATGATTCAGTATTTGTATATATGGGGAAATGATCACAGAAAGTCTGATTAACATCCATCACCATACATAATTACAAACACTTTTCCTCTTGGGATGAGAACTTTAAGATTTATTCTCTTAGCAATTTTCAAATATGCAATGCAGTATTATTAAATAGAATCACCATGCTGTACATTACATCCCCATGGTTTATTCTGTAACTGGAAGTTTATATCTTTTTTTTTTTTTTTTAGATTTATTTATTTGAGAGAGAGAGAGAGAATAACAAGTGGGAGGGGTAGAGGGAGAGGGAGAGAGAACCCCAAGCAGACTCCGTGCTGAAGGCAGAGCCTGACATAGGGCTTGATCTCACAACCCTGAGATCACAATCTGAGCCGAAACCAAGAGTTGGCTGCTCAACCCACTGCACTACCCAGGTGCCCTGGAAGTTTGTATCTTTTGACCCTCTTCACCCATTTTCCCCACCCACTTCCCCCTCCTCTGGTACTCTGTTTTCTGTATATATGAGCTTAGCGGGGCTTTTAGATTTCACATATAAGTGAGATCATGTGGTATTCGTCATTTTCTGTCTGACTTCACTTAGCCTAATACCCTCAAGGTCCATGTATTGTTGCAATGGCAAGATTTCATTCCTTTTTATGGATGAATAATATCCCATTGTATATACATACCACATTGCCTTTATCTGTTTCTCCATTAATAGACACTTAGGTAAGGGTACCTGGCTGGCCCAGTCAGAAGAGTGTCCATTCGACTCTTGATCTCAAGGTCATGAGTTCAAGCCCCACACTGGGTGTAGAGATTACTTAAGTAAGTAAATAAACTTAAAAAAAAAAAAGTTACACTTGGGTTGTGTCCATCTCTTGGCTATTGTAAATAATGCTGCAGTGAACGGTGGTTGGGGGCGGGGTGCAGATATCTTTTCAAGCTAAACATTTTGTTTTCTTCAGATTAAAAACCCAGAAGAGGAATTGCTGGCTCATTTGGTAGTTCTATTTTGAATTTTTGAGGAACCTCCATACTGTTTTCTATAGTGGCTGCACCAATTTACATTTCCATCGACAGTGCACAAGGGTTCTCTTTTCTCTCTGTTACTCTCAACACTTCTTGTTTGATAATAGCCATTCTAACAGGTCTGAGGTGAGTTTTAGGATCTTGAGTATATCAGTTTCCCACAAAAGTGAACAGAGCACTGGTTTCTATTCCTCAAACTTGCTAGAAAATGTCATTCGATGGGATATTCCTTTTTTGGTGTCCTTACGCAAAATGCCTGTGGGGCAGTTCCCCCTTCTGAGATGCCAAATTCCTAACCAGGAGGTTGCTTGCTAAATATAGAATTCAAAACTACTGCTTAAAGGAGGAATGTAATGTAATGGTTAAGAGTTTCAGGCTTTAGGACTAGCCAGCTCTAAGTTTGAATCCTACCTCTGCCACTCAGTGATTGTGTAACCAGAGCAAGATTTTGGACCCTATTCATCTGTACAGTGGGAAAAATCAGCCCTTCCTTATAGAGTGGTTGTGAAGTAAAGTGAAATAATAAATGTAAATCCTTAACACACTGCTGAGGACTAATGGTACCTGTTGGGCTTGTGGAATGTTTCCTTCAGAGGGTGAAGAACCACTCTTTGACATAGCACAGGCTTTCTGGTGCCTTGAATCATTGTGTCTGCAAATAGAGGACCTTTTTGGTTTGAAAGGCAATGGATAGAACTGGAGCCAGTTTTACTCTAGAGTGGGATAGAGGGACCTGGAGAGCATTGCCACCACCTGCCTCTGGATATTCCATTGCCTGAAGGAAATGGTAGGCCAGTGTTGCTAGATTTTGTTGTTGTTGATGATAATTGACTTTTGTTCATTTAAATTGCAGAGGGTAGGGGCACCTGGCTGGCTCAGTCAGAAGAGCATGCAGGTCTTGATCTCAGAGTCATCAGTTCAAGCCCCATATGGGGTGTAGAGATTACTTAAATAAAACTTTTAAAAAATAATTAAAATAAATTGCAGAGAGTAGTATTTGCTGATCCAGCCTCTTAATTCTGGGATTTAGAGCTATCCTTTGCAATAACTTCTTCAGAGTCCATATATGCAGAAACCTCAGTTACTGAGAATACCACTGAGATTTAAGAAACAAGTTGAACAGTCAAAATAGATATCACAAAAAGTCATGCACTTCAGCCATAAGAAAATCCTACAGAAAATCTTTACTCAAAACCCGAGAGTCTTGGGGGCCTGGGTGGCTCAGTGGGTTAAGCCTCTGCCTTAGGCTCAGGTCATGATCTCAGGTTCCTGGGATCGAGCCCTGCATCAGGCTCTCTGCTCAGCGGAGAGCCTGCTGCCCGCCCTCTCTCTGCCTGCCTTTCTGCCTACTTGGATCTCTCTGTCAAATAAATAAATAAAATCTAAAAAAACAACAACCCGAGTCTAAACTAATAAAAGTTTATTAGTGTGTATTCATAGTAGAATAAAAGCAGAAAGAAAGAAAGAAAGAAGAGAAAAAGGAAGGAAGGAAGGAAGGAGACTATTAGGTGGAAAAATAGAGAAATGTCAGTCCAGTAGTGAGGAACAAGACATAGAAAAAGATGGATGTAAGTTTAAAATAATAACAGCTTTATAGAAACCATTTTTCATTAGGGCAAATAGGTCTACATACTTCTGAGGGCATTCTTGATCATAATAGAATACAATAATGCCCATAATGATGCTCTTTATTTTTTTAAAAGATTTTATTTACATAATGATGCTCTTTAATCACCAAGTATAAGTAATGTTCAAAGATTCAAGAAAACGTGAATTTTCTTGGGGAGAAAAGTTCTGTAAAAAGTAGCTAAAGTTTTAGACAAAATACGGAATGTCTTATTCTCTAACATCTCTAAATGAGCTGTTACTGGCCTTAAATTTGATTCAACAGGTTGAATTTGCAAACAGAAGCAGTATTCAAATAAGAAGTAGTGTAGGGAGCTCGGGGGTGAACTGTTTCTGTGCATTCTTATCCTAGTATGTGGTTGTTATTAAGTATCCTTGAGAGGAATCAAAGCTGTAATTGTAACTTCTCTCTCAGCAGGGTTCCCTCCCAGCCCCTTCCATATCTGAGCTAAATAGACTTGTGTTGATCCACCCTGGAGGGCCTGCAACCGGGGCGTATAAAGAATGAAATTACCTGGTAAACTAGCACTCTGTATACGGCAGCCATTACCCTCTGGCCAGGCATAAACAAGCACAGTGACATTGCTCTATGCTTCTTTGTGGAGTCTGAAATTCAAGAGTTTTCTGTCCACTGTAAGATGAATGCTAAATGTCACCCACAATGGATTTGAAACAGTAAACAATTTCCAACAAACATAAGGTAGACAGACTGAAGTCCTAGCATCCCATTATTTTGTCTATCTTTCATTCTCGCTTTAATCAGGTATTAAAGCCAGCCCAGAGTCTGAAAGCCATCCGTAGAATTTTAGAGCTGGAAGGCTTTTAGGAAATTTGTCCAGCCTCTTCGTTTTACAGAAGGGAAAACCGAGGCCCTGGGACATGTTATGATTTAATGTAGGTCACACAGTTAATTAGAGACAGAGCGAGAGGGAACCCAGGTGTCCCCACACCTTCTTTGGACAGTGGTTTTCTAGTAGGCCACCTGCTCCTAGACCAGTGTCCCTCCCTCCTTTCCTCCCCCCCCCCCCCGTTTGTTCTTTCCCTTCATAGCTGTGGAAATCAGAACGTGGGCCTGAACATCGGACTAGGTGTCAGCCCCAGCTCTCCACCACTTGAGGTGCGCGCTCGCTCTCTCTGCATCCGGACTTGGGGCTGGGTCTCTCCTAAGCCTGGCGCCTTCTCCATGGCAGGTGCTTAGCACCTGGGCTGAATCGCTGCATCATCGCGGCGCCACTCTCCTTGCTCCGGATTTTACAGCACAGGCGTGTGTCACGGCGGTGTCAGAGCGTAAGGAGGACGCGGGTCCGAATCCACGCCTTTGAAAAGGGAGGCTCAGGACACGGTCTCGGTTCCCGGGCTGGCGGAGAGATGCCCAGCGCGTGAGTGACCTCGGCGCCGACCCCGCCACTGGTCAGCTCGCGGCCGGGGCGTGCCTGCCGGGCCTGACGTGGCGGCGGGGCCGCGGGGAGGGGAGAGGCCGTCGCGAGGGCGCGGCCTGACGTGGCGGCCGCGGCGGGGCGGCTGGGCGGCGAGGGGAGCCCGGGCCACTGCACTGCCCCGCGCTCCGGCCAGAGGGCGCCCGGCCCCAACACTTCCCCGCCCCGAGGCCGCCCGGGGCTCCAGCAGTAACCGCACCGGCGATTGGGTCGGCGGCGCGGCGGGGCCATGTTGGAGCGGGGCGACGACCCCGCCTCCCGCCGTCCTCCGTCCCGGGTCGGGCCGGGCCGCGAGGGAAGCGGAGCGGGGAGAGGGATCCTCCCTCCCGGGTCGCCCGACGCCGCAGGAGCGGCGGCGGGAGCGGCCGCGGTCACAGCCGCCCCTCTGAGCCCCGGCCAATCAGCGGCGCGGGCACAAATATGCAAATGGCACGCCGGTGCTGCCGGAGTGCCGCTCGCAGGGGCTGGTGGGGTCGCGCTGGGGGAGTGAACTGGGCCAATCAGGCGGGTGCGTGGCGGCGCGGGGGAGGCGGTGCCCCTTCACTCCTCCCTCCTCTCCCTCCCGGCCCCGCGCTGACAGGGGGGCCTGGCCGCGCCGCCGGTAAGTGCCGCCGCCGCCCGCCGTTGCCACCCGCCGCCCCAGGCGTTGGGAGGAAGCCCGGGGGCACCGCGGGGCAGTGGCCGCTGCTCAACTGGTGGGGAAAGGCGGGGGCGGGTTCTGTCAGCCGGGTGGTCGCCTGAGGCCGCCCCCGCCCGGCCAGCCGCGCGTGTCAGTCTCGGTCGAGGCGGGGGGCGGCGGGGGCGCCTCAGTCATGGCGAAGCCCGAGAGCCAGCGAGCGGCGGTGAGTACGTGCCGCCGCCGCCGCTCGGCCGGGGGGGGGGGGGGGGGGGGGCAGGCCGTGCCGCGCCGCCGGCGGAGGTGAGGGGCCCGCGCCCGGGGACAGCGGGGAGGCTGGGGAGGGGGCGCTGCCCGCACGTGCGGCCCAGCCCGCCCGCAGCCCGCCCGCAGCCCGCCCGCGGCCCGCCCCGCGCCTGTCATGGCTGCGGGTTGCTGCCCCCGCCCCCCCGGCCCGCAGACCCTGGGGTCGGGACCTGGCCGCCGCGCCTGTTGCGTCGGGCGGAGGTGAGGGCAGGGTGGGTAGGGCCCCGCTTCCCCGCCTCGCGCGAGGTCGGGGCCTCCCGGTCCGCCCGCTTCCCTCCCGAGGGTCGGGCTTCCCTCCATCCTGCAGCCTCTTCCCCCGCCCGCCTGCTCTCTCGCCTCCGTGACTCATGACAGGGCGTCCCGCGCGAGCGCTGGGTGTCCCCGAGCTCGGGACGCCCCCGGCGCTTTCCCGGGCCTTGCCTGCCGGGTTACAACCGCACTGCCTTCCCTGTGATCCTTCGCCCCGACGGGCAGCCCCGAGGGTCTCTCCACGTCTGCAGCGGGGCCCGGACCCCGCGGCTGCTGCCGCTTTCTTGGGCTCTGGGTGTGGGACGTGATGGGTGGTTCCAAGGCTGTCTTCGCGGACATCCATCCCCAAGCCAAGCACGACCCGGAAAGCCTGGGTGTCTTACTGGCCTGTCGTCGCAGTCGCCAGCTCAGAGTGGTTTCTGTTTGTTCCTTTTTTGGTTCTGTTTTGCCTTTTTTTTTAAGAAAAATAAAACTTTTCGGAACAAAGTAGACAAAAAAATTTCTTAAATTGTGATATTAACAGTGTTACATAGTTACTTTCCTGGGAGTCTGGGATTTGACACTACTGTGACTTTTCTCCATTATGTGAACTACTCATAACTACCTAAGGATTGCCCCGTATTGAATAAAGTTTATTTTCATTAATAAAATCACTATCACAATTTAGTTTCTCAGTTTCGCATGCTACTTTTCACCTTTTCCTTTTCTCTGATTTCAAACTCCAGTTCTACTTAACCGACTAGGATCTTGAACAGCAAAAAGGGCTTACCTTGTGTAATGTTACTCTACCTAAACTGTGCATAATTGTACAGGTACTTTTTTAAAAGAAGGGCTAGGTCTGCAAACACTTAAATGTACAGAAGGTACTTACCCCGTGGGGGTGGGGATTCCACATTGCAGAGGGAGGGAGGGTGTGTGTGTGTGCGCGCGCGCGCGCGCGAGTGTGTGTTTTAGTTTTGGGGGGAGGGGGTTTCCGTGCAAAAGGATGAACATAGTGTTTCTTCATTTCTGTTAGATTTACAGAACTTGAAATTAAGTGGGACTTTGTGCTAATAGCAGGGAGCCTTCCATACCATAGATAATGGATAAATATTTGCTCTAAGCAAGTTAAACATGTATTCTCTATCTTCCAAGACTGTGTCTGCTTTATTGCTTAGAAACTTCACATTAAGTAGCTATAGTGTTCTACAACCTTTAGCAGGTTGGTGAGTTTCCTGTAAACTACAGGTCACGTAATATAGACATGATATGCTCTGGGGGGAAAAAGTAGTTGCCTCCCAGATTTGATTGATACATCTTTGTCATTCTGGACAGTTTCAGGAGAGTGGGTATTGTAAAGTTAAAAAACAAAAACCTTGTGATTGACTAACTAAGAGAAGGTGATGTCCTAAGGACATAAGAAATAGCATTAGGGAAAATGTGCTGGTGTAACTGGTAAAACCTTCTTGGAAGAAGTTCTGATTGGAGAGAATCAGGACTTTGTCACTTTACTAGGTGTATAGCTGTAGTCAGATTTCTTAACCTCTGTGAACCCAAGTTTTCTTGAATTTTATAGTTCCCCAAATCTGAGTATCCCATTAGATCGGTCCTTTGAAATATAAAAGTTATATCTGGTTTTAGGTATAAGAAAAGGCAGAGGTTTTGAAACAAACAGTGGTAAGTTGGCCTTACCCTAAAAGAACATTTTTAAAAGAATAAGCTCAAGTGGGCAGGTATGAATAAAGAAAGCAGTATTGTTAAAGAAAAAAAAAAAACTCATTAGATTAGTAAAATCCTAAAATTTTGAACTTAGAAGTATCTTTAGAGACTTTTAACTCCAAATCCCTTTTCTAATGTAACTGAATACCTTCTATAAGACATTAAACCAGTCTGGCAGTTTACCTATGGAAACCAGGTAGAACTAAAGGAAGGGCTTACTGTATAAATTTAGGAGGTAGGAACTGAAGAAGCATTACAGACTTAGAGGTAAAGTTTATTGTAGTTTCAGTAGTAAAATAAAAACTTTGGTACATGTGAACGTTTTAGATACCCTGAAGGGTTATATGTGTTAATCGCTCATATAAATGTAGTGGAAGAAAAAGTCAATGAAATACTTAGAGAGGACAAAAATGAAATCTTAGAGAGGTTAAAGTATAAAGGAAAACTGAAATAATAGATCTACTGGGAAAATTCCATTATATATCAGTATAGTGAATACAGAACATTGGTAAGAATATGGAAACTTAAGGCATTTGGTTAGAGTAAAAATTAATCATGAAACTAATATTGTCATAAATGTTTGAAAAACTTTGAAAGCCAAAAAATTGGAATCAGAAGAGATTTATGGACACTGAGGAGACAATGATTTTGTTGTAACCTTTTAAATGTCTTATAGCTGTTGTGGTCTTAGGGTGATTAACCCATCTTAACCATACAGATTCCTTACATGATAGAAGATTTAGCTTTTTTACGCTTACTTACTTTGTGAATATAAGTTGCCACATTCCAGTTTTATAACTGCCTTCTGACACTGTGGGTTTTTGTTTTTTTGTTTTTTTTTTACTTGTTTGGGCTTCCCTCCCATCCATTCTACCCTTGAGTTTTACCAGTCTGTGAATACTCAGGTCAAATTCCACCTTGCAAATAAGATCATTTCTTGTCATTGTAGCCCTTAGGGATTTCTCCTTCCCATGAGACCATAGCATTATCATTTGTCTCACTTTTTTGACATCACATAAAACTTCCTGACCTTATCTCCACTGTATTTCTTTTAATTTTGTGGAAAAACCTTTTGCTCCTCCCTTTTAGAAACACTTGGAAAGCTGATTTAAGTGATAAGGGAAAACTCAGAGAAGGGAAAGCCACTTTGAGCTGTAATTCATTCTCTGAACTCCAGGTCACTCACATCCATTCATTCATTAAACAGATTAATTTATTGATTCCTTTATTAATCAATTTATTATATAACAATTTATTAAGTGATTCCTACCTTTGTAGAATTTATAGTCTGATAGTGGAAACATAAGTAAATAACAGGGAAAGTAAATAGCAGGGAAACAGGGCAAGTAAATAAATGTAAAATTATAACTTGTAGAGAATTCAATAAAGGAAGAGACTAGACTGCTGTGAAAAAAATGGGGCCGATTGTAGATTGTGTGGTCAGAAAGGTCTTAGGTGGAGATATTTAAGTTGAGACAAAAAATAAGCTAGATAAGGAAAGACTTTCTTGGAAAAGAAAATATGTATGAAGACAAGAAAGCTTAATATGTTGGAAGAAATGAAGGAAGTTCAGGGTGGCAGGAGTATAATAATAGAGGAAAACCATGCAAGGTGAGAGATAGGCAGAGAGCAGATCATACAGGACCTTGCAGGGCATTTTGAAGACCTCGATTTTACTAAGAATGTTGCAATCAATCATTGAAGATTTTGAAGTAGGGGAGTATTGTGCTTTAGATTTCAAGAATGACACTTTGGTTAAGAATTGATTAGAGAAAGGTAAGGATGAAAGCAGACTACTACTACACTTGTTGAGGTAAGATGATGATGGCTGGCACTAGGGTAGCAATATCATCTGATTTGATAAAGAGACAGAGAGGAGATGGGAATGGCAGGGGCATTGACAACTTCATGACAGATTAGATATTAAAGGGAAGATGTCAACATGACCTCCAGGTTCCCAGCTTGAGGACCTAGAAAGATGATGGTGAGATTTACTGAGATGAACATGGGGAGAAGAAAAGTTTTGGCAAGAAATTAAGTTTTGAACACCATTCCCAGGCAAGACCTTCGGAAGGTAGAAGGCTGGGGGTAGGGAGCTACCTTTATCTGAATGATAGTAGTCTTTGTTGGAATAGGTTTAATTATGTTTATGGCACCATATTACAACGAACTTATAAGGTGTGTTTTGAGATGAGCAAGCTTCATATTTGTGTTAGAAAAATTGGTAACTGAAATGATCTTTTTAACAATACAGTTCAGTTTTTGAAAGTTTATTTGTGAAAATTTTCTTAATACAGCTTTTATTATATAAGTTTTGAGAAAAAATCTGGGTTTTGATATTATTTGGGTGATGGTGTAAAATTCAGAATCTTTATGTTCTCAAGAAAGTGGCACTCTTTAAAGTTATTAGTTGTAGGCAGCCTGATATTTATTTTTAATGAGGCTTCTGGTGTTTATGGGTAAAAATTATAAGTGCAGGCCATTAGGAGCTATTATATATCAAATAACTATAGATACTGATGTTTCTGTTATAATTTATCATTAACTTAGCAAATAATATCTTTTTTTTTTTTTTACTGTACTTTTAAGACTTTTTTTAACCAGTAATTTTAAATATTGTTATTGCTCCAAAGGGATACAGTTGAAATCTGAAGGGGGAAAAAAAAGAAAGATTATTTTTCTTATTCAGTGGTCATTTCAGTTTAGTTTACCTGACTTAAGCAGCTGCAGTATAAAGTATATTAAATTTTATTCTATTGGAAATCAATGACTGTGCTTCTGAATAATAATTGCTAATGTATCTTATTCTTTTATAAGAAGGAGGAAAAAAGGGGCGCCTGGGTGGTTCAGTGGATTAATCCTTTGCCTTCGGCTCAGGTCATGATCCCAGGACCTGGGATTGAGCCCTGCATGGGGCCCTCTGCTCAGCAGGGAGCCTGCTCACCCCCCCCACCCCCGCCCCGCCTGCCTCTCTGCCTACTTGGGATCTCTGTATGTCAAATAAATAAAATCTTTTTTTTTTTAAGATTTTATTTATTTATTTGTCAGAGTGAGCACAGGCAGACAGAGTGGCAGGAAGAGGCAGAGGGAGAAGCACACTCCCTGCTGAGCAAGGAGCCCGATATGGGACTCGATCCCAGGACGCTGGGATCATGACCTGAGCCGAAGGCAGCTGCTTAACCAACTGAGCTACCCAGGTGTCCCTAAAATCTTTTTTTTTTTAAAGGAGGAAAAAAATGGCTAGGATAATGGTTAGGTTTCATGTATTTTACATAAAGTTTGTTTCATCTTAAAATTTTGTGCTTTATTACACATTACTAAGTAAATTCAAAGTTACTCTTTTTTTCATGGAATTAGCTGGAATTCAGTATATTTTTTTCCAGTTATATTATCTTTTATAGTGTTTATCTCTAAAATGGCAACTAAATATTTATTCATTAAAATTTTTTCTTCAATCAAGGAACTGGAAAGCTTTCCCTAAAATAAATCTAGGGATTCAAGATTCTACATTTAGTGCACTTATTTAGTCCATTTTATAGATGGAGAAACTGAGCTACAGAGAAACTGAGTTGCCTGAGCTTTCTAGTATTAGGGAATATTTTATATCAGGTTGCATAAATTAGTGAATTCACTGCATATCGAAATACAGGAATACACTTAGTTCTGATTTGGTGAACATGTGTTCAGATCAGTCGTAAAGTTTACATAAGTCATTTCAGAAACCATCCTATATTTACTTACCAATATTATTTTGAATGACATATACTCTAAATGGTGACTTTAAAATATTTACTTATGAGGGCGCCTGGGTGGCTCAGTGGGTTAAGCCACTGCCTTCGGCTCAGATCATGATCTCAGGGTCCTGGGATCGAGTCCCGCATCAGGCTCTCTGCTCGGCGGGGAGCCTGCTTCCCTCTCTCTCTCTCTCTGCCTGCCTCTCTATCTACTGTGATCTCTCTCTGTCAAATAAATAAATGAAATCTTAAAAAAAATAAAAAAATAAAAAAATAAAATATTTACTTATGATTCATCTTGTTTCAATTAGGTTTTTAATTTTTTGATAAGTTTCAGAAAAGTATATGTCATAAGTTTGTAGCTCTATGATTTATTATAATGTAAACATCTCTGAAACCACAACCTAGGTCAAGGAATAGAATGTTATCGGCAACCCCCAAGCTTCTCTCATACTCCCTTCCAATCATCACTTCCTTTCACCCTCCCAGAGATGACCACCATGCTGACTTCTAAAATCATAGAGTAGTTTTGGCTGTTTTTGAACATCATATAAGTGAAATCATATAGTATGTGTTCTTTTGCTTAATATTATATTTTATAATATTAGTAATATTTTTTAAAAGATTTTATTTATTTGACAGAGATCACAAGTAGGCAGGGAGGGTGGTAAGCAAGTTCCCTGCTGAGCAGAGAGCCTGATATGGGGCTCGATCCCAGGACCCTGAGATCATGACCTGAGCCGAAGGCAGAGGCTTCACCCACTGAGTCACCCAGGTGCCCCGAATATTAATAATATTATGAGACTAATCTTTTTTTTTAATTTTTAAAGATCTTATTTATGTATTTATTTGAGAGAGAGAGATTGAGGGAACAAGTAGGAGATGGGAGAAGGGTCAGAGGGAGAACCAAACTCCCTATGGAGCAGGGAGCCCGATATAGGATTCGATCCCAGGACCCTGGTATCATGACCTGAGCCGAAGGTAAATGCTTAACCCACTGAGTTACCCAGTGCCCAATCTGTGTTTTTCCATGTAGAAGTAGTTCAGTCATTCTCATTGCTGTTGATTCTAATGTAGGATGAACACATTTTCAATTTGGAACTGTTGCAAGTAATACTGACTGATACGAACATTTCTAACATTTCTGTATATGACTTTTGGTATGCACACATTTCTGTGGCATATATATTTCTAGAAGTAGAAAAATTGGTCATGGGTATGCATATATTCAATGTTACCAGTAATGCTGTATCATATTCCAGATTTGTTGTTCCAATTTATACTTGTTTAGCAGTGTATGAGAATGCCAGTTGCTTTATATTCAGTTATGTGGTTTGATTAAAATACCACTCTATAGTATTTGAAAAATCTTGTGTTCTTTTTTAAGAATTTCCAAAGATGAATTCATGGGTAGGTATTTCTACCTAGTAAAACATAAATGAGTACCTCTGTTGTGCCTGTTGGATTACGGCATATTCAAACAAAACATAGTTTTTTGTTTCCAAAGTTTTCAAATAAGAGATCTTTTCTCGATCCTTAAAAATGTTTGGTTTTGCAACACAGTGACTAGTACAGCATTATAGGGGATATGGTTTGGAAAGAATGAAAAAAATAACATATCTATAACTTAAAAAATCTTAAAGTATCTCCTTAGGTGACATGTACATGGTATTAGAAATAAGGCCCTGGGGAAGGAGGAGGAAAAGTATTACAAAGATATATATCATTCCTGAGATGAATAGTGTTATATCAGAAATGGCCAAAGCTCACAGTGCTACTAACATCATTATGCATATAGGGACCCAACCGATTGCTTTCCTGGTATGTTCTTGGTCAGAGACCTCAGGAAGGCAATGAAATACTATACTGTCTCATTAAGGTAGTGAGAAATTGAGTTTTATATCTTTATTTTATTTTATTCTAGTAGAAAGAAAAAATGTTTTTAATAATTTATAGAAAAAAATGGAATTGAGTTTCTCAAGGATTTGAATGTGAAATCGCATCTTAGAAGATGTATTGAGGAAGATGTGTCAACATTTGACTGAATTCGAAATGCTGAGTAAATGGATTTGATAGAAATGAAGTCACTGCATAAAATCTTATGTCTATTAAACTACTTTAATTGAATCAGAAAGGCAAGGAAAGCTATAAGAAAATCCAAGATAGTGTAGTGTCATAGAAGCTGAGAGAATTTCCAGAAGGCAGAGGGTTACTTGAACTGAATTCAGGAAACATTTATACAGCTTTTGTGATAGGCCAAGCAGACTGGTAACTGCTACTGCAGATGAATAAGTCATGGGCCTTGTTCTTTAAGCATTCAGTGCTTAAATGGTGTATGTATGATGGGAGATGCATGGGTGATTGGAGGGTTCATATAGAAGATCGCATTTTTGAGTTCAGCTTCTGTCACTTTTGTTAGTGATGGCAAGTATTTCTTAGTGGTCAAAGATGCAGGTTGAGAGAACATTTGGATTTGCCTAGGAGCTTTAGTCACTTTTGGAAGTATAGTTTCAGTAATTTTATGGGGGCAGAAAGTAAAGAACAAGAGGTTAACGGGCAAGTGGGTATTTGGAAGATGGAGACAGTAGATCTCAATCCGTCAATCAGTAGATCTTATTCTCAATATTTGTCACTGTATGGAAGGATAGACATAAGGTGATTTTGTGTGTGCATTTTTGTTAAGGTAGGAGAGACCTACTGCCTAAAGTTAGAAGGAAAGCAGGTAATTGCAAGGGGATGATTAAAGATCCTAGACAGAGTTGGAATGTATGTGGGTGTAAGTTGCTTAAAAGCTCGATGGAATGGTATTAAGAGGTGAAAGGTTTATCTTTGGAAAAAAGTCATGCTTCCTCTTCTGAGAATAGCTAGAAGAAAAAGGATAGAAGCAAAGAGAGAAACATGCTTCTGAAAAGATGACTGGTGAGTTTCAATTGGAAAATCTCGGAAGAGTAAGAGGCAGAATTTTCCTGGAGTGAGATGGGGGAAGTTAGGATTGAAGGCTTGAGGAGATAGCCTATAAGCATAGGGAAATGAATTTAAACACTTTCTAAGCAAAAACAAGGACCACCTTGTTTTAATATCATTCTTGTTTTAATACTGTGCCAGCCATATAACACATACTATAAATATGCAGAAATGTTAATTGAATTGGGCTGAGGTCTGGAGGTCACATTACATTGGTATTGTTAATAGAATATGGTGGGTTGAGTGAACTGAAAATGGTCACAAGGATATTGAAGCAATAGAGATTATTAGCAAAAGAATCGGAGGTCTGGAGAAGCTTAATAGTCATGGGAGAGTTTGAATGACTCTTGGGAAATCAGAAATGAGATGACAGGTATGAGAGGAAAAGCTGCATTTATTAAGTGCTTTCTATGTTTTAGGAACTTTGAATGTGTTTCTAAACTGTATATATTTCTAAACCATTCAAAAACCCTGCAAGTTAGGTGGTGGTAATCCTCCTGGGTCTCAATTTTTAGTGTATTTCAAACTTTGGAAAATTGTGCATTTAAATCAATTTCCTGTTTTTAACATTAATTGAAATTTATTTGGTTACATAATATATATTTATACTTAATTTGGTTAGGGTATGATTGATGTTCAGGACTGCTTCAGGTAGACAACTTGACCTGACTCATTAGCAACTGGGAGACTTACAATCTGTTTTCAGCATCAGCCCCAAATTAGTTATCCTCAGTCATCTTTTACCAAGAGTAGAGATGAGATTATGTTTTAAAGATTTCCCTTTCTGTGAGATGCAAAGCAAGACTAAATTAAGTGTGAATGCCAACAAAGTAAGTAATTGAATTTAGGAAATCGCTATCTGCAAAGGGAGATGTTAATATAAACATTAAATGAGTGATATTTGGTTTTCAGGTCTTTTAAAGCAAGGAGTCTTTTTTTTTTTTTTTTTAAGATTTTATTTTAAGTAATCTCTACACCCCATGTGGGGCTCATACTCACAACCCTGAGATCAAGACTTGAGTGCTCTACCAACTGAGTCAGCCTGGCACCCCTGAATCCTTTGTTTTTTTGAAAATCCTACTGTGAAATAATCCACATAAAGCACTGTGTAAACAGTTTTCGATCTGCGCTCTTTGGAGCACTGGGTAATCTTTAGCAACTGGAAGGAAGAGAGGGCTTTAGGCCTCACCTTCACCCATTTCCTCACCAATAAAAGATTTCTCCCTGAATTTTCAGCTTTTATAGATCTTACAGATTGAGATTTCGAGTAGGATTCTCTCTCTCTCTCTCTCTTTTTTTTTTTTTTTAAAGACTTATTTATTTGACAGAGAGAGACACAGCAAGAGAGGGAACACAAGCAGGGGGAGTGGGAGAGGGAAAAGCAGGCTTCCTGCTGAGTGGGGAGCCCAATGTAGGGTTTGATCCCAGGACACTGGGATCATGACCTGAGCCAAAGGCAGAAGTTTAACGAACCACCCAGGGATCCCTCTAGTAGAGGCTGTGCCATTTTACATTACTAATAGCAATGTATGAGATTGCCAGTCTTTCCACATCCTTTCAAATACTTGTAAATTTTCATTTTAAAAATAATATTCTTAGTAGTTGTGAAGTGATATCTCATTGTGATTTTGATTTGCATTGTCCTAATGACTGACATTGAGTATCTCTGTTTATTGGCCATTCCTATATCTTCTTTGGATAAATGTGTAGTGAAGTCCTTTGTCCATTTTTAATTAAGTCGGGTTGTTTATAGTAGTGAGTTTATAGGAGTTCTTTATTTATTCTAGATATTAAACTTTTATCAGATATATTATTTGCATATATTTTGTCCCATTCTGTGGGTTATCTTTTTACTCTCTTGATAGTATTCTTTGGTGCACAAGTTTTTAATTTTTTTGAAGCCCAATTTATCTGTTTTTTTTTCTTTTGTTACCTGTGTTTTTGATGTTATATTTAAGAAACCATTGCCAATCCGAAATCATGAAGATTTGCCCGTATGTTTTCTTCTAATAGTGTTACAGTTTTAGCTCTTAAATTTAGATCTTTGATATATGTCTGTTGGGTTTGTGTGTGTGTGTGTGTGTGTGTGTGTGTGTGGTATAAGGTAAGAGCTCAGCTTTATTCTTTTGCAGGTGGCTATCTAGTTTTTCCAACACCAGCTGTAGAACAGACTTTTTTTCCCCACTGAATGTTCTTGGCGGCCTTGTCAAAATTAATTGACTATGTGAGGGTTTATTTCTGGGCTTTCTGTTCCGTTGGTCTCTATGTGTGTCCTTAGGCCAATAACACTTTGTTTTGATTACTGTAGTTTTGTAGTAAGTTTTGAAAGTGGGAAGTGTGGGTATTCCAACTTTGTTCTTTTTCAAGATTGTTTCGGCTATTCATGATCCCTTGGAATTTCATATGAATTTAAAGATGAATTTTTCTATATATGCAAAAAATCATTGGGATTTTTATAGAAATTGCATTGAACGTGTAGATTGCTTTGAGCAGTATTGTTGTCTTAATATTAAGTCTTTGGATGCATGTACACAGGATGTCTTTCCATTGATTTAGATCTACTTTAGTTCCTTTCAGCACTGGTTTTTTTTTTTTTAAGATTTTATTTATTTATTTGACAGAGAGAGATCGCAAGTGGTTGGGGGGGAAGCAGGCTCCCTGCTAAGCAGAGAGCCAGATGCAGGGCTGGATCCCAGGACCCTGAGATCATGACCTAGCTGAAGACAGAGGCTTAACCCACTGAGCCACCCAGGCACCCCTCAGCACTGTTTTGTCTTCAAAATGATCTAGTCTTCAGTGTATACATCTTACATGTGCTTCATTAAATTTATTCCTAAATATTTATTTATTTTTAAGATTTTATTTATTTATTTATTTATTTGAGAGATAGTGAGTGAGAGAGAGCATGAGAGGGGAGAAGGTCAGAGGGATAAGCAGACTCCCCATGGAGCTGGAAGCCAGATTCGGGACTTGATCCTGGGATTCCAGGATCATGACCTGAGCCAAAGACAGTCGCTTAACCAACAGAGCCACCCAGGCGCCCAATTTTTTTTTTTTTTAATGCTATCGTAAATGGAATTGTTTTTTTAACTTCCTTTCCAGAATGTTGATTTGCTGTCTTACAGAAATGCAACTGATTTTTCTGCATGGATTTGTATTCTAGAATTTTGGTGAATTTGTTTATAAGCTCTAGCAGTTTACATGCATGCGTGTGTGTGTTATTTACAGTTTTCTGCATATAAGATCATCTTATCTGTGAACAAGATAATTGTACTTCTTTCTTTCTAATTTAGATGCCCTTTATTTTTCCTTTCTTGCCTATTTTCTCTGGCTGGATTTTTCAGTACTATATTGGATAGAAGTGGTGAAAGTGGACATCCTTGGCTTGTTCCTGATCTTGGGACAAAAGCTTTCATTCTCTTACCATTGAGTTTGGTGTTAGCTCTAAGTTGTTCATACATGGCCTTTCTTTTCCTATTTTAGTCAGTATTTTAATCATAAAAGGGTTTGGAAGGGTGTTAGATTTTGTCATATGCTTTTTTTGCATCAATTGATATGATGTGCTTTTACCTTTATTAATACAGTATATTACATTGATTGGCTTTTGTATGTTAATTACCTTTACATGCCTAGGATAATTCCCACTTGTTCATATAATATACTCTATGCAGGGGAGCCTGGGTGGCTCAGTGGGTTAAGCCTCTGCCTTCGGCTCAGGTCATGATCTCAGGGTCCAGGGATCGAGCCCGGCATTGGGCTCTCTGTGCAGCAGGGAGCCTGCTTCCTCCCTCTGTCTGCCTGCCTCTCTGCCTGCTTCTGATCTCTGTCTGTCAAAAAAAAAAAAAAAAAAAAAAAAAAAAATATATATATATATATATATATATATATATATATATATACACCCTATGTGTACGTATATGTATAATATGCTGCTGGATTTGGTCTGCTAGTATTTTGTTGACAATTTCTGCATCTGTATTCATAAATGATATTAGTCTTTAGTGTCTTGTTGTGTTTTTTGGTTTGGGGTTTTTTCCCTTGTAATGTCTTTGGCTTCATTATCAGGGTAATGTTAGCTTCACAAAATGAGTTATAGAGTACTTCTGACTTTTCACTTTTGTGGAAGAATTTGAGAGGCATTGGTGTCAACTCTTTAAATATTTGGTAGACTTCACCATGAAAACTATCTGGTCCTGGGCTTTTCTTTGTTGGATGGTTTTTGATGACAGATTCAATCTTACTTGTTTTAGGTCTATTTATATTTTCTACTTATTTTCTTATCAATTTTGGTAGCTTATGTAACATACAGCTTGTCAATTTCATCTAGGTTTATCCAATTTGTTGGTGCAGTTCGTATTATTCTTATAATAGTATTCTTCTATTAAAAGGACTTACTGTGGGTGCCTGGGTGCTCAGTGGGTTAAACCTCTGCCTTTGGTTCAGGTCATGATCTCGGTGTCCTGGGATTGAGCTCCTGCATCAGGCTCTCTGCTCAGCAGGGAGCCTGCTTTTCCCTCTCTCTCTCTCTCTCTCTCTGCCTGCCTCTCTGCCTACTTGTGATCTCTGTCTGTCAAATAAAGAAAATCTTTAAAAAAAAAAAAAAAAGGACTTACTATGCTTATATAAAAAGAGCTTATAAGGTCCTTATATAGACTTGTAAAGTCTATATTGTAAAGTAAAAGTTTATATATATATATTTTTTTTTTAAGATTTTTTTAATTTTATTTATTTGACAGAGATCACAAGTAGGCAGAGAGGCAGGCAGAGACAGAGGAGGAAGCAGGCTCCCCACTGAGCGTAGCCTGATCCGAGGCTCGATCCCAGGACCCTGGGACCATGACCTGAGCCGAAGGCAGAGGCTTTAACCCACTGAGTCACCCAGGCGCCCCAGTAAAAGTATGTATTAATATCTTCTTTTGATCCTGTTTTTAGTAATTTGGATCTTCTCCTAGCCAGTCTAGTTAAAGATTTCTGAATTTTGTTGATCTTTTCAGAGAACTAATGTTAAATTTCATTGATTTTGCTCTGTTGTCTTTCTCTTTATTTCATTTCTCTAAACTCTAATCTTCATTATTTCTTTTTTTTCTCCTTCCTTTGGACCTAGTTTGCTCATTTCCTTAAGGTGTACAGTTAGGTTATCAATTAGATTTTTTTGTAATGTAGTTGTTTACAAGCATGAGTTTCTCTTAGAGCATTGTTTTTGCTTTATCTCATAAGTTTTGCTATGTTGTATTTTCAGTTTTATTCATCTGAGGGAACTTTGTAGTATCTCTTTTTATTTTTTAGATAGGATTTTTCACATTTCATTAAGCTGGAAATACTTTGCTTGTAGCTTTGAAAAGAGAAACTATAGGGGAGACCTAATTCTTCAAGAATTTTAAGGTTGTCATAATTAGGCTTATTTAAACAGTCACGAAATAGATGCCTAGGAAGGCAGGAAGAAAGTGAATTTTTAAAAAAACTTTTTAACAGGTATTAAATATAATTTGAATACCTTAACAGGAGTTGTTCTAGAAATTCAGATACCTTTTTTCTTTTTTTTTTTTTTTAACAAAGAAATGGTGAATTCAAATTTGCCAGCTTTTTATTTTGCCAAATAAGGATATTCTTTAAAATGACATATATCTCCTATCATTATCATTTTAGTCTTAAAAAATGTTTCTGGATACAACTTAGGTGTTTTGGTCACTGTCATTGAGAGAGTTGCTATTTGCTATCTTAAAATAACTTTAAATGTTTATAGCCACCAGTGATAAGAATTTTACCACAGTAAAAATGTTAGCCAAGCCAGAGAAGAAATTTTAAACGGTGAAATAGCTCCCTTTTGCCTCTAGGATAAAGTCTAGATTTCTTAACATGGCTAATTTAAAGCCTTGGATATCTGACCTCTGCCTGCTTCGGCATCTCTGGCTAGTAGTATGCTCTGGCCACACTAGGCTATTGAGTAGTTCTGAAATGCTGTGTCCTCTCTCATCTCTGGGCATTTCTTGTAGTGTTCTCACTGCGCTCTTACCAGTTTTAGGAATAATGCAAGAAAGTGAGGGGATTATAAAAGACTTGTTTCCTATCCTAATAGGGATTACCGCTTCCTTTATTTAGTGCTTTCTAATTCCCCTTTGAGGCAGACAGGATTGTAGTTAATAGTTTGCGTTGCTATTTTTTTTCCAGATGAAAACAAATGGTATGTGATCTTCTCAAAGTCCTACAGGTAGAAGGCAGAAGAGCCAGAACTCAGGTCTATGTTTTGTTTTGTTTTTATTTAAGTATCCTGTTCTAATTCCTATGCAGACATTCACTGATTTAGCAAAAATTTATTGTGTGCCTGCTATGCCAGACAACATACTAAGGAAACAAAGAGGACAACGGTGTTCCTTTTTTTCCCAAAGGTATACAGCCTAGTGGAGAGAAAAGAAAAATATAATACATTATTATAATGGAGGGTTATTTGTAGTATGGACAGGTTACAAGACAGTTGAGTCAGAAGAAGCCTTCTATAGGAGGTGAATCCAAAACTGAATTTTCCTCAAGTATAAATTTGAAATAGCTATGGGTAGCTCATAAACAAAGTAAAAAGTAATGTAGCACAAATTTAATACTGTGCAGAAATCCTGAAGGGATGACTAATAGAAAACTGAATAATTTGGTAGGACTCAATGCTGCTCATATTAAATGGGATGAAACTCTTTAATGTGTTGAGCTTACTGGGAAGCCTAATTCATTTAGTAGAAATATACTGAGGGATTTATTTGGAAAATATAGAGATGTCTTGAAGAAAAAGCAACTATTAGACATTCAGGAAGTCAATTTACCTCTGAAGTATTATACATATATAATATATCTATAAATCCTGTTTGGGAGCACAGTTATTTTTACTCTGAAGGCCCAGTTCAAATGTTGCCTCATCTCTATGCCTTTACCCATCTTTTCCAGAAATAATTAGTTGCCATCTAATATAACATTGTGCTGTGTATGCATCTCTGCCAAGGCATGCATCTCTGCTCGTTTATGTGTTTTCTTCCCCTCTGGATTATGAACTTTGGGAAGGCTAGAGTTCTGTCCCATTGATGTACAATCCTCATGTCATTGGCATCAGTAAATGTAGAAATGAATATCGAGAAATAATTTTATTTTGATTCTAAATACTCATCTCAATCTTAAAAGAATTCTGTCCTCCAAATATTTTAGTTTACTGTACTGGATTGAGAAGGTCCCTACAGCAGTGCTCCAGCTTACATTTCTGCCTTTACTTTCTACTCTTCTCCGTTTGCATGCCCACTGCAGTACTCATCCCTTTCCCTGAATACGTACTTTCTCCCTTGCTGCCATTTCTTTATGCCTGAAGCTTTTCCTGAATAACTTGCTAAGTATGCTCTCTTCTCTTTATAAATTATCTTATAGATGAGCTTGTACCTCTCTTAGACAAAAATTACCATATTTTATTCAATATATGATGTGCTTTTCTTGTGCATTACTCCCTGCCTCCTGCATTTACATTCTGAACTTCCTGAGGGCAGAAACTTCATAGTTTCTGCAGCGTTGCTTTGGATATAATTGACAGTCCATAAGTATTTGCTTAATGAAATAGCAAGTTAAAATTAGATTGGCGTGATATTTTCATTGTTAGAAAATGCTACCTTTACAGAATGAATTACAACAATAGATCTTCAAGTGGAACTTACATGAGTATTGTGTCATTTGTAGAATAAACTGTTCAAATCAGAAAACATGGCTTTATGAGGTTTTATAAACATTTTTTTTGTAGTTTGCCTTTAGTCTCTATTTTTACTTTTTTTTTTTAAGATTTTATTTATTTTTTTGAGAGAGAGGTAGAGAGAACACAGTGTGAGAGGGAGAAGCAGACTCTCTGCTGAGTAGACAGCTCGATATGGGACTCCATCCCAAGATCCCGGCACCATGACCTGAGCCCAGGGCAGACGCTTAACCGACTGAGCCACCGAGGCGCCCAGTCTCGAGACTACTTTTTATAACTAAAGTCAACTCTTTACAAATATCTTTTCACATATGGAATGTGTATCTTCATAATATAGTGTTGGTATCTATATTCATTTTCTTAATCATTAGATGTCCCTCTTACATACTGACTTTTAGCAAAGCACAAGTAACATGTATTGATAATCTTCTGTTTACATGTCAAAATTCCCCTTCAAAGATCAATTATTACTCATTCAAGTGCCTGAAGTTCTTTATTAATTAATGTTTATTGGATGATAAAATAGCAAAATTATTTTCTTAATTAAAATTTTTACTTCTCCCATATTTTAGGTAAGCCTCAGGTTACATAAATGTAGAAAACATTCTGCTTTAGCACAATCTACCATCATGTACAAAAATTCAAGGACTATACCAGTTCTTTCCTATATGGACTGTTATTGCTCTGATATATCATATATTTATTTCCAAAGCAGACTCCTAAGAATTGTTGAACTGTGTTTTGAGAATTAATGTATAAGGGGCACCTGAGTGGCTCAGTCGTTAAGCGTCTGCCTTTGGCTCAGGTCGTGATCTCAGGGTCCTGGGATCAAGCCCCACATCGGACTCCCTGCTCTGCGGGAAGCCTGCTTCTGGTTCTGCCACTCCCACTGTTTGTGTTCCCTCTCTCACTGTGTCTCTCTCTCCCTGTCAATAAATAAATAAAGTCTTAAAAAACAAAATAAATAAATGTATAAGCATGTAAATCTGTATAAATTCAGACTGTTTTATATTTACGTTTAAGTTCACTGTTAATAGCAGAAGGTAGAAATATATACAATAATGTGATATCCTTCCAATAATTTATTTTCAACATTCAGTTGGGCTGTAGATTTTTTATAGTTGTGGGTTCTAAACTCTTGAAGTAATACATTCTGATTATTCAGAATATTACTTTAATCATTCTAAGATGCTTATATTTTCCACTTTTAACATCTTTAAAATTGGGGTGGTGCCTGGGTGGCTTAGTCAGGTAAGCATCTGACTCTTGGTTTCAGCTCAGGTTGTGATCTCAGGGTTATGAGATTGAGCCCCGTGTTGGGTTCTGCACTCAGTGTGGAGTCTGCTTGAGATTCTCTCCCTCTCTCTCTGCCTCTCCTTCTACTCACTCTCTTTCCCTCTCAAATAAATAAATAAATCTTTAAAAAAATCTCTGAAATTGGGATGTGTCTCAGTACCCATGTGCCAGGTGGGGGTCATGGAGTACTTACCTGTGCGTACACACACTTAGTCATAGTTGTTTATATTGCCATCACCAGTTGGGCTATGTACATTAGTACTACACACGTTTGTTATTTAAAATGTCTTTTTTTTTTTTTCAAGTAGGCTCCACGCCCAGTGCAGAGCCCAACAGAGGGTTTGAACTCACAACCATGAGATAAGCTTGAGCCAAGATCAAGAGTAGGGCATTGAACCAACTGAGCCACCCTAGTGCCTCTAAAATGTCTTTAAAAAATATACTATTTTTCCATATTTAACCAAAATGTTATTGATTATGCAGAGAGGCACAGAAACAGAGTAGCAGAGCATAAATTTAATATTAGTGAAGCAAATATTTGTTGTCGAAGAAATGACAGCAATTCACATTTACTTACAGAGCAATAATCAAGTATTTTATGGACCAAGTAGACTATCTTAAGGCAGAAGAAATTATCAGATCCTTTTGAATAAGACTAAGTCTAAGATCCTTTGAAATGGTTTAACTGGCAGCATTTTCTTTTTTTTTTTTTTTTTTTTAACGTTATATCAACTAATGATGTACCTCATACTTGATGACATACTGGATTTGGTAACTTTCATTGTATTTCTTTTTTTGTGTTCCTCTTGATAAATAATCATACAACCATATAAAATCATAAGACATTGCTTTCCTGATTAATAACTTAGGTGTACATAGATGTTCCCCAGGTGTACATAGATGTTCTATTTTGCCAATGGCCTTGTTCGGTTCAGACCACATAGCCTTTCATCTGCTCTGTCTCACAATTATAAAATCTGGAAAAATAACTTTTTCCATATTTTTCTTCTTCCAAAATCATATATTTGTTAAAGGACTTAGGTACATACCATTGTGATTAATAGTAAGTCAGTTTCCAATTAAAATTAACATAGAATTGGGACACCCGGGTGGCTCAGTTGGTTAAGCTGCTACCTTCAGTTCAGGTTATGATCCCAGGGTTCTGGGATCGAGTCCCACATCGGATTCCTTGCTCAGTGGGAAGCCTGCTTCTCTCTCTGTCTCTGCCTGCCACTCTGCCTGCTTTTGTACTCTCTCTCTCTCTGACAAATAAAATCTTTTTAAAAAAATTAACATAGAATTTTTCAAAAGTATTTCTATGTTAAAATAGTGAGTATTTTCTTTAAGAAATTTGTTTTCTAATATGGACCTCCCAAAATAGAAGTTCTGGAAAAGCTTCTTAGGACTTTGCTAATATTTAATTAAACTAATGTGTAGAGCAGCAGGAACCTTCATTTGTGGTTCTTTCGGCAAGACAGTAGAGCACAGCCATAAATTACCTTTGTTAAAAATGTTTGGAGAGCTACAGATCTGGAACAAAATTAGCTAGCCATTTCATATTAATGAGTAACCTATTAAATCCTTTCCACACATAAATAGCGTGTATATGTGTGTATATGTACATATATTCATGTAAATGTAGTCATTTTTGCTCTTCAGACTGTCGTAAGACTAATTCATTGCTTAGCTCAAGCTACTATTTATTTTTGCCTCAGCTTGATTGTCACCACACATTTATTTATACAGTTTAGTAAATAAGCAATATTTATATTCTAAATGACTTAATGAGGGCAGGAGAGAGACTTAGGGACAGAGTAATGAATATAACCATTAACAGGAAGATTCTTGCTTTTGCTACATGAATATCTAAATCAGTTGGCTGTTAGGAAGGCTGATCTTCCACATAGATAAGCCATGAACCATGGTAGCGGTATGTGGGAACATCCCAACCATCCCATCTGTATTGTCTGTCAACTGACCAGATGCTTAACTCGTCTCATTTGGCCCAGTTTAACATGATCTCATGCAGTTGTTGTTGTTCTTTCTTTAAAATATTTTATTTATTTATTTATTTAAGAGGGGGGAGAGAACGAATCTGAAGCAGACTGCACACTGAGCGCAGAGTCCAACACTGGGCTCAATCCAACGACCGTGAGATTGTGACCTGAGCTGAAACCGAGAGTCGGTTGCCCAACCAACTGAGCCACCCAAGCACCCCATACAATTGTTCTTCTTGATGTGTTTCTGTATACTGTATGAAACAAGAAGGTTTATCTGCTCAAGAGGTCTAGAGCAAAATATTACTACACACTAATCTGAGGAAATCTGATTTCAGCTATCTTTACAAGTTGTTACTTTGAAGTGTAATATGTATATATTTTAAACATGCCATAGCTGCTGGGGAGTGATAGTCATTTCATGGTAGAGGAGAGAGTCTGACATACCATTCTTAGGTTTACATTCTGTCAGCAAAATATATGAACTTCAGCAGTGCCTGGGTAGCTCAGTCAGTTGAACATCCGACTCTTGATCTCAGCTTGGGTCTTGATCTCACAGTGGATTTCAAGCCCTACATTGGGCTCCACGCTAAGTTATGGAGCCTACTTTAAAAAAATATGTGTATATATGTATGTATGTGTGTAAACATATATATACATATATATGAACTTGAAGTACTATGCATTATTACTTTCAAATGCATACAGTTATGTCCCATGCACCAGCATTTTTTCCTTGTATGGAATATCAATGAGCTTTTTGCAATTTTTAATCATTCTACCAAAAAATACTGTACACCAAGATTGTATGTTTTTTACACCATATATAAACTTTGTAGAACTTTAATGAATTCTCATCGTTAAACTTGAATTGTTTTTCTTATTTTCCTAGGATACTGACACTTCATGACATGTCATTATCTAGAGCAATAATGAACATTGACCTGTTTCGGATTAGTTGATGACCTTTGGCAATGATCCAATAATATCCACTGCACAGAAGCTGAATATACTTCATTCGGAGTGAATAGCCTGGATTGTCACTGGATTTTTCAAGATGACAGATCCAATGATGGACTTTTTTGATGATGCCAATCTTTTTGGTGAAACCTTAGAAGGTTTGTCAGATGATGCATTTGTACAACCAGGACCTGTTTCACTAGTTGATGAATTGAACTTAGGTGCAGAATTTGAGCCTTTGCACATAGACTCACTGAACCATGTTCAAGGTACTCCAACACATCAGAAGATAACTGATTATGAGCAGTTAAATCAGTTTGATTCAATGAAATTTCACCAAGTCAATCAGCCTTTTGGTAGCCCAGCTGAACATGTGTTATCGCCACACTCTCAGTTTAATTGTTCTCCGATCCACCCCCAAAACCAGCCCAATGGTTTGTTTCCAGATGTAGCAGATGGCAGTCCAATGTGGGGCCATCAGACAGCTACCAGCATTTCCAATCAAAATGGGTCTCCTTTTCACCAACAAGGACATTCTCACTCTATGCATCAAAATAAAAGCTTTGTGGTACACCATGACTTTGCCTTATTCCAGGCCAGTGAACAACAAACACAGTGCACTTCACTACGCTCACAACAAAACAGAAATAATCTTAACCCAGGGCAGAATTCTCTCAGCCAGTCTAAAAATTTTATGGATGTTAATGTTTCTGGTCCGCACAGAGTCAGTGTTAACCACCCTTCACAAATCCCTAATGCATCTACGTCGCAACAGTCTCTCTCAATGCAGCAGTTTTCCCAAACGTCAAATCCTTCAGTTCACTTCCTCAAGTGTAGCAATCATCAAGAAGGGAGTTTCAGTGGACCTTCTCCAAATATGACTTCTTGTTCTGTCAGTAATTCACAGTTTTCTTCACATTATTCCTTTTCCAGTAATCATGTCTCACCAAACAGTCTTCTGCAGGCCTCTGCAGTGCTTGCACCTAATCACACAAATCAGACTTTATCCGATTTTACCGGAAGTAACTCCTTTTCACCTCATAGGGGAATCAAGCAAGAATCCACTCAGCATATGCTAAATCCCAATACATCGTTGAATTCAAATAATTTCCAAATGTTGCATTCATCACATCCTCAGGGTAATTATAGCAATTCAAAATTATCTCCTGTGCACATGAACTTCCCAGATCCTGTTGACTCAGGAACTCAAATGGGCCATTTCAATGATCACGTAGAAACTAATGGCTTTTCATCTTTAGAAGAGAATTTACTTCATCAAGTGGAGTCTCAAACTGAGCCGTTTACAGGACTTGACCCAGAAGACCTCCTCCACGAGGGTCTCCTTCCCCAGTTTGATGAGGCAGCATTTGGACAAGATCATTCAAGTCATGTTTTAGATCATGACCTTGAACGGCAGTTTACTTCACATCTTATAACTCGGCCTCCGGATATGACTCAAACACAGGTGCATGGCCAGGCTCGGAGTTGGCACTCTTCGCTTTCCAATCATCAACATTTACATGAGAGAAATCGCCTATATTTACAGCGACAGGTATGTGGCTCTTTTATTTTGGTGATTTGGGATAAGATGGGCTTTTTTTTTTTTTCCTCTCTTTTTTTGGGTTAATTTTATGTGAGACATATCCAGGATTTTTCAAACTTAGGCATATTTTGACATAGTTTCTATTGCTTTAACAGTCTTATATTTGAAAGTGATTTTTTGATGTGTTCAAAGCAATACATTAACTTTTCTATTTAGAAAATGATAAGGTTTTAGGACCTTTTTTGTAACTTTGAATTACAATTGCCTTTAACAAAATGATTTATTACCAAAAATGAAAACTTAACCATAATTAAAAGGTATAATAGACTGGGAACATTTTATCACAAATGTAATGAGCATAGTGTTAAATTCCTATAAAAAGCTCATATAAATTGATAAGCAAACTTGTAGAACTTCACTTGATAACTAAATAAAGCAGAGGAGCTGGAATTCACAAAAGGGTAAGTTGAATTAGTAAACAGAACATTCAGAATAATATGCAACTTTAATAATTCAATTTGCAGCCTGGTTTTATTTTTATGTATTAGAAAAAAATTTTTGGTTAATGCTGACACATTTATGGTGATATTGGAACTTATATAGTTTTGTTATTTGACACAGATATTTTGGGAAACAGTTTGATAGTAAATTTGAATATAAAAATACTTTATCACAATAACCCAAACACAGGAAAAGTAATATACCCAAGGATATTTTTGTTACACTATCTATACAGGACAAGTGGAAGCATCATAGTTTATTATCGTAGAGCATTAGATGGACTATTACAGGCATTAAAAAGTTTGAAGACTAACACTGACAATATGTTAGTGATGGGGGAAAACCATAATTCAAAATTAAGATCACAGTAAAGCGGTTAAGAGTATAAGCTCAGGTACCAAACTACCTGGATTAGAGTCTTGGCTACTGTTACTTACTAGCTGTGTGACTTTTAGCTAGTTAAGAGAATTTCATTGTCTCATTTGCCTTATCTTCTAAGTGTGAGTACTAACAGGATCTACTTAATAGGTCTTTCATAAAAATTAAAAGGGTTGTAATATGTGAAAATACTGAGAACTGTGCCTAGCATATAGTAAGCACTTAATTAATGTTTTTATAATTTTTTTCATAGCAGTATGAAAATACACATGGAAAAAATATTGAAAGGAGATAGATTGTTTTAGGGTAGTACAATTATACTTTCCTTTGTTTTCTATAGTTACAGTCATGTTACTCTGTTGTTTCTATAATAAAAATGCATTTAATGTAATATTTTATCACTTACCTGAAATCTTGTTGAATTAAGGATTCCTAAAATGCTTCAATACCTTGGTTACCTGTGAGATCTGGTGGACAGTGTAATATATCACAGTACTTGAAATTAAACGTTTAGGGACCATTTATTCATCTCAAAGCCTTGAAATGTTTGAAGAAGATAAACTCTTTATCTTTTCCTTTAGTTTGATTTTATTTCTGCTTCCAGTGGTATTTTCAGTACATTTTTTGAAATGTCTGGATAGATTTTAAGATAGTTAAAAGGCACTCTTAAACCTTCCCTCCTCTTTTGTGGCCTGAATAGAATATTATGATTTTGCTCCCTCTACTGGAAGAGGATCAAGCATCTTCTTTAGAAGGACCCTGGGAAAAACCTCTACTTCTTGAACCTTAAGTCATCTATCCTCTTAATATGTAGTTTTCTGACAGGTTGGGACTAGTCATTTTGTGTAGCATATACTTGAAGGTGTGAGCCCCGAAATTTATTTATTTTATACTTTTATTTTTCTAGGTCCTTGTCATCATTGTAGTTTTTCTTTAATTCAAGTTTTCCTAAACATATTCTACTGGCTTTGAAAGAAGTTATAGATTTGGAGTGAATAAAGGATAATTATAAATAATTAAAGTAGTTCCCAATGCTAGCATGTAGATGGTATAATCTGAGAGAAATTTTTTTCAGAACCATCCTAAGCAACCTTTCATAAATCATCTTACTCTCCTGATAAATTCGTAAGGCTTTATTTAAACGCACTTACCTCTTTGTTTCAGAGTTTGTTTTGTTTTGCTAACTTCTTGTTCTTTATGTTGAAAAACAGATCAAGGGCAGTTGGTTTGCGATAATTTTTTGACTTATTGAAAAGCTATTCTTAAGTTTCCTAGAATTTCTTAGTGTTAAGAATGATATTTGGGAGTTGTTGATTGTGGGGGTGAAGAGGAGGGATGGATTTGGTAGAGAAGGTAAAGGATTATTATGATTGAGTTTTATGGATTGTATGTAGGTTTTATATGTACTGAATTATAGGTCACATATCCTACATATGTAAAATTCAAATGATTTAGTATGTGTAATATGTCATAAATTTTGACAGAGCTTTATAAGTTTATTTTGCCTGTATCTATGTATGTATGTATGTATTATGCCTATATGCCTTTGGCATATTCTGGATGGTTATGTTTATTACATAGCAAAAATGTCATATTAATAAGGAGTTTTGTTATGGTCTTTCCCCAGATTCTGTGGAAATTTCATTTCAGACTAAATTAGCATTGCTAAATATGTATAGACGTTAAGAGATTAAAAAATAATAAAGTGGCGTAATTTTTGGTGTATCAAAATTTAAAAACGAGATACATTTTATATAGCCAAAACAAGATATTCTTTAACCCAATGTGTGAAAATTCACGATGGCACTCTATTCAGAATTCTGGAAAGCTTCAGTGAAAATGTTGAATATGTAAAGAATACTTCTAAGCCTTGCTTTTACTTATTTCCCAACTGAGATGGGGTGGTTTGGGATATAATTTCAGATGTCTTGAAGTAAGTACTCTGTGTCAGTCCTTAAAAACAGTGAATATTGCTGAGAACATTTGTATAATTGACTCTAGTATTTTACCACTGAAAAAGAGAAAAGAGAGGCACCTGGGTGGCTCAGTGGGTTAAAGCCTCTGCCTTCGGCCCAGGTCATGATCCCAGGGTCCTGAGATGGAGCCCCGCATCGGGCTCTCAGCTCAGCGGTGAGCCTGCTTCCCCCTCCTCTCTCTTGGCCTGCCTCTCTGCCTACTTGTGATCTCTGTCAAATAAATAAATAAAATCTTAAAAAAAAAAAAAAAGAGGAAAGAAAAAAGGTAGGAAGCTAGCAAGTGTTCCTAAATCTAAGTGCTCACTAGACATAGTCAGAAAATACCAGATTTATTTTCACATGTAATTTTTAGAGCAAAGGAATTTCGAGAAAAAAAATACCATAAACTTTTCATTACTTCCTTGTGACACTTTCTCCTATTTTATAACACAAAATCTTGCATTTTTGTCTTATTTGTGAAGTAGAAATCACATAGAGCATCTCTCAATGCTCTCAATGTTTATAAATTCAACTTACTATAAAACTTTGATAGAGAAAAATATGTGGGATAGCTGAGATAGCAATCAAAACGGAAAACAGAATTTTAGGATAGACATATAATTCCTTGTTGGCTTTGTACTCTGATGAATTCATCACTTTCTTTAGTATCTTGAATTTTTCATTTTCCTCCTGAACATAGGGAACTTGTATTACTTACAAGCTTTTAAAGAAAGTATAGAAAGACAGGTTCGAACAACCTATGTAAGACACATTTTAAAACAATGGATCGTTATCTGATAAAAAATTTAATATGTGGTTATTAAAAAATTGGACCATATAGAAAACAAACCAAAACAAACAACAATAAGTTGTAATAGCACTAGCACTGTTGACATTTTCTGTAGGAGTTTCTAGTGAAATCTGTTGTCTGTCTCATCCCTGTCCTCCACTGACATATTTCTGCGTTTTTAAGAAATAAAGTTGGAATCATTGTAGTTCATGCTTTTTGGCAAATGGCTTTTTTAACCTTCCAGTTAATATGTTGCAGACATCTTTCATGTCATTACCTATTTTTCTTTTTTTTTTTTTTAAAGATTTTATTTATTTATTTAACAGAGAGATCACAAGTAGACAGAGAGGCAGGCAGAGAAAGAGGGAAGCAGGCTCCCTGGAAGCAGGCTCCCTGCTGAGCAGGGAGCCCGACATGGGACTTGATCCCAGGACCCTGAGATCATGACCTGAGCTGAAGGCAGCGGCTTAACCCACTGAGCCACCCAGGCGCCCATACCTATTTTTCTGAAAATGATTTTGAATGCCTGAATAGTTTACCATTGTAAGGTTGCTAAAGTACCATGTGAAAAATAAGGTTGTTTTTGAGACCTGGAAAAATCTGAATCAAGTTTAATTAAAATATCTTTTTATTTTTCTTGCATATATTACCATAGTAATCCAATTTAAAGTAGGTGCACAGCAATAGCAAAAATTATAATGACTACACATAGAGCACTTACTTTGTGCCAAGCACTATTCTAAATACTCAATATTAACATATTGATCCCTCACAACGGTCCTTTTATTTGGTTACAGTTATTACCTTGAATTTCCATGGGAGGAAACTGAGGTGCAGAGGACTTAAGTAGTATACTTCAAGTCACACAGCCGAAGTGGGGATAGCCAGTGGCCAAGACAAGATTCAAACCAAGTTTGATTCCATTGTAACCACTTTCACTTTCCTTCAAAGTGTGTTAATACATTGTAATATATAGTAATATACTAAATGATTTTTCCCAACTCCCTCCTCCTTTCAAAAATCTATCCTACTGATGAGGCAAAACTTGCTTTAAAATTTCTAAGTGGAAAAGAGCATACATCTCGTGTTTTCTGGCTATATCAGCAATTGTTTGTCCATTACAGAGGTAAAAACAACCCCGAAGCAAAGAGAAGTAAAGCAGAATAGCTGTTGCTTCCAAAAGTGTTGAGATATCTTTTTATAAAATTGTGTATAAGATGATAACAAATGTCCTGAAGGTAAACCTGATCATTATCTTTAAGTGTTTGAAGAACCTTAGAGGTCAGAAATAGACCTACTAAGTGAGTCACAGAAAAGCAGATTATCATGGGATATTAAGGAAGAAGTTTGAAATAAATTTCTTTCAATGAAAGCGTAAATAGAATGGTCCAGATCGGTCACAGAAAGAAGTCCTATATTGAGTGTAAAATGGATTAAGTTAGTAGGTTCTTTACAACTCTTAAGACTCTGGTTATAATTTTGGGTTTCATTGCAGGACATATCATTCCTGTTGACTATTTAGTTCCTGAGTGGTGTTACAAATAATGAAGAAAGGTAAAGAAATATGACAAGTTCTCTGCTATCCAGCAATGTCAGGGATTTATTACAGATTAGTAAAGTTTCCAGATAGTTGAATTGTATTCTTTAAAGCATGAAATTCTTTAATTATACAGCCCCCCCTCTGGCCCACAGAGGGCGATGGTGATGGTGGTAGAATGCTTGACTGGGAAAGATGAAGAGAAACAGTTTTATAGGGAGGTCTTGTGTAATGGTAAGAGTGTGTAATGGTAAGAATCCTCACTTACTTAAAAATTTATTGGAACACATTAGATATGTGAAAATTACCTTAAGCAGAAACAACTAATTTTGTGTATAAGTAAAGTTGTTTTTAAAAAAGAGAGAGGGGAGGCGCCTCAGTGGCTCAGTGGGTTAAGCCTCTGCCTTCGGCTCAGGTCATGATCTCAGGGTCCTGGGATCAAGCCCCTCATCGGGCTCTCTGCTTGGCAGGGAGCCTGCTCCCCGCCTCCTCCCGCCTGCCTCTCTGCCTACTTGTGATCTCTGTCTCTGTGTCAAATAAATAAATAAGAGAAGGGGCATTTAGGTGGCTCAGTTTGGGTAAGTATCAGACTCTTGATTTTGGCTCAGGTCATGATATCTGGGTCACGGGATCAAACCCCTCTTGCAGTCAGCACTGAGTCTGCTTGAGATTCCCTCTCCCTCTGTCCCTTCCCCCATTTGCATGCTTGCTCTCTCCCCCTAAAATAATTAAATAAATGAAATCTTTAAAAAGAGAGATGAAAATCTGTGTAAAACGAAACTATGTAAAACTAAAGCAGGGGATTCGCTGTGTGTTGCTCATATTCATTGAACTCAGAGGATCTCAAGCTCTTTACTAGGTTTTTGTTTTTTGGTTTTTTTTCCTCCCAGTAGTAACTTTTCTGAAGTCAAAAAAGCAACAGGTGTATGAACAATTAAAAAACTTGTCACTCCACTTGTGCTCTAGACAAAAAGAGAAAAAAACTAAGGAATTTTTAGACTGTCTCCTTGAACTAATTAAAAATCTTATAAAATACCATCCCTCAATTTATCTGAGTTTACTAAAACCTTTATGCATTTGGCATGGTATTGCTTATAAGAAGCTTCACAATTCTTAGTTGTATATACCAGAAACACAAAAGAGAAATTCTGTACAGGAATTTCCCATGTAGTTGCTGCCCTCCCCCATCAGTTAAAGTGGGCTAGTTTTGGTTTTAACATTTCTGTCATGTCCTCAGGATTAAAATATTCTATTTGAATGGGGAAATTTGTATAATATTAGCTAGTTCTAGAATACGATCTTAATTATTAAATCGTATACTATAAATTGTATAAAATCGAGCACTGCACCGCCTGTCAAGAATCAGAGTAACAGAAACTCCAGTTCTTAGCAGTAGCTTTAAGGCTGTTGACCTCTCACATGCATACTTAAGGGTGAGAGGTGAACGGGAAGTGAATTCCAGGGCCGGGGAAGGGGCAGCAGTTGGTGAGAAATTTGTGGATTAGTGCAGTATGTGAAGAGCATGAGATCCAAGCCAAACTTCAAAGTAGGTCTAACGAAATTTTGTTGTATTTAATTTTATTGATGAGGTGCACTCCCAACTATCTTAGGACTACTCAGTCATTTACTTCTTATTAATGTCTGAAATGGAGAACAGTGCATTAGGGCTCCTGAGCTATTAAATTTTATACCTATTATGATAACATAAATACACAGTTGTTTAGGATACTTCAGTATGGGTGATTAGGTTTCTTCATTTGGGTATTTGGGCTGAGATTATTTTAAATTAAGGAAATATTTTAATACCATGCGTTGTGGGTAATATATGAAGAGTTAGTAAGTGCGTAGCTGGGAAGCTTGGACTGCAGTTAGAGTTAAGTAAGATCTGGTAATTCACTGTGCTCAACTATGCAAATGCTACCTTGCATGTTTATTATGCAAGAATACCTTGTGAATTACAAAAGAAGAGCAATCTTTAAAGCAGTGTTTTTCCTACAGGTTTTCTTTTCAGGTTTGTATACCTGAAAGCAGTGCAAGTTTACAGTGACCATTTCATGAAATCATAGGATTTGGGAGCTGGACAAGATTTTACTCTATTCTCAAACACACAAAAAAGCAATAACAGTATTAGAGAAGTCATAATGTGCTTGCTAACTAGTTAGCAGATTCCTTTCGTAGTTTAAACAGTGTTTTAAGAGTGATCTGAAATGAGAGTGATACCACACTATGGTCAGACATTTATTTTACATTTACTGTGTTGTATTATAAAGCTTAGTTGTCTCCAAGTTGAGAAATATGGTAAGGTTTAGGGTTTGTTTGTTTGTTGTAGGTAGCTTTTAATGTGTCATAAATTTCTAACTATATTTTATAGTTAGGTCTAAAAAATGCACCCTTACTGTTATTTGGCAAATGTAGGTATAAATTATATATACTGAATTTTATGTAACATCTGTGTTTTGGAAATGTTGCATTTTTAGTGCTTTTATTTGTTCAGACTTTATGTCTCCCAGGTGTGTGAGATTATGCAGGCCATGAGGTTGTGAAAATGAATATGGTCCTTTGCCTTTGAAGAGCTCCCATTGAAAATTGCATCATACTTTCCCATTGACCTATATTATAATTTCAGAGCTGTTCTCCTTTCATTTCTGATTCAGTTTTGTTGGACAGTGGTTTCCAGCACTTTCCCTTAGCCCTCTAGCTAAGTGACTTGGAATGAGTGATTTAAAAACAAAAAATTAATTTCCTTGACCTATCCTGGTTAAAGGAAGTGTTGTAGTTTCTAGGTTAGCTTCTTGTCCCATGACATTTTAGCAATCTATCATTATTTGATTCTTCATATACATTTAATAATATATGTGCGTATAATATACAACTGTCTGAGTCTAATTGCTTTTGTGAATGGCAAAGCCAAGAAAGCAGTCCCTTTTCTTTTGAGCTTCTAATCTACTTAAATTTATTACAAACTATTGCTAAAGTCTTACAAAACTGTGCTATGTTTTCAACTTGGAGCCCTGTTTTTTGTGTTTTTTTTGTTTGTTTTTAAAAAAGACATTACTAGTTTCAAGAGTTATATTATACTTACAAGATGATATTACTAGATAAATATCCTATGGCTTTTTTCCTAAATACCTCAAGTGAAAGTGAGACGTAGAAGTAATTTTTTAAAAACTACTATGGTAAACATTAAGAGTATGATTATAATGAATTTTGGAACACTGAAAAAAAATTAAATTTTAAAAAAAGTTCCAACATCAATTAAAAAAAAAAGTATGGTTACAGATAGAAATAGTAATAACATTTGATTAGTATTTTGAAAAGTAGTTCTGTTAACATTATTTGAGTCTTTAGTAATAATGTGGGGTGTATGCAAGTTAGTAATATTTTCCAGAATCTGCAGATGAAGTATTTGAAGTGTCGAGAGGGAGAACAACCTGTCTGAAATCAGACCACTACTAACTGCTTAGCAGAAACAGCACATGTTGCTCGAGCACCTGCTATTTGTGTATCAGGTGCTGTGCTAAGTACTAAAAGTACAAATAGAGACTTCTAAGGCTAGTCCTATAATTTTGTTATTTTACAAGAAAAAAAAAATGGGTCCAAATCAGCTTCAGTGATATTAGAAATGTCAATGGTATGAATTTCTTCAAACTGTTTATTTTGAAAGTATCATTTATTTTTTCTAACTTTTTATTTTGGAAAAGTAATTTAAAGTTACAGAAAAGGTGAAAGAATAATACGGTAAACATCCATATTCCCAGTCACACAGACTCACTAATTGTTAATTTTTGGCATATTTGCTTTCCAGTTTTATTTTTTTAATAAAAGTTACTTTTTTTTCTAATAAAAGGTACTTTTACTAAGCGATAAAACTTAGCATCACCAGTAACTAGATATTGTGACACTTTACCCCCAAATACTTTAACATGGCTCTCCTCAGAACAGGTATATTCTCCTACAAGTATACAATCCTTTTATCATAATCAAGAAATTAGCAGGGGCGCCTGGGTGGCTCAGTGGGTTAAGCCTCTGCCTTCGGCTCAGGTCATGATCTCAGGGTCCTGGGATGGAGCCCTGCATCGGGCTCTCTGCTCAGCAGGGAGCCTGCTTCCCCCTCTCTCTCTGCCTGTCTCTCTGCCTACTTGTAGTCTGTCTCTCTGTCAAATAAATAAATAAAATCTAAAAAAACAAACAAACATAAAAAATATTAAGAAAAAAAAGAAATTAACAGATAGTAATAATAAATATCATGCTGTATAATCCCATACAATCCCATACAAATATATACAATCCAAATCCAAATTTCTTAAATTATCCCATACTATTCTTTAGAGATGTTTGTTTTAAAATCCAGGATCCAGTCATGAGCCAGGCAATGCATTTAGCTCTTCTGTCCCCTGAAATCTTTAACCTCATACAGATTTTCTGGACCTTCTTGTTCTTTCTTGACATTGACATTTTTTTTTTTAATAAAAGATTTTATTTATTTATTTGTCAGAGAGAGAGGGAGAGAGAGTGAGCGAGCACAGGCAGAGTGGCAGGCAGAGGGAGAAGCAGGCCCCCTCCCGGGCAAGGAGCCCGATGTGGGACTCGATCCCAGGACACTGGGATCATGACCTGAGCCGAAGGCAGCCGCTCAACCGACTGAGCTACCCAGGCGTCCCGACATTGACATTTTTTAAAGTCCAGGCCAGTTGCCTGTATTTGTCTAATTGTTCTTTATAATATAACTTGAACTTTTTTTATAACAATGTTGCATAGATGATGTTGTATATTTCTATTGAATTACATTATGAAGTATGATGTTAGTTTGTCCCATTATTGGTGATGCTAAGTTTTATAACTTAGTAAAAGTACCTTTTCCCCTTTATAGTTAATAAGTGGAATTTTTCTATCGAAGATTGGACTCATAGATTTAGAAGAACATTAAATATGTTATAAGCCATTGCTGTGCATATTCTTTTTGAGTATTTGGCCACTGGGAATCCTTTCAGACCAACTCCATGCCTTTTTTTTAAGATTTATTTATTTATTTGACAAAGAGACAGATCACAGGGAGGCAGAGAGGCAGGCAAGGGGAGAGGAGGAAGCAGGCTCCCCACTGTGCAGAGAGCAGGATTCGGGCTTAATCCCAGGACCCTGAGATCAGGACCTCAACCAAAGGCAGAGGCTCAACCTACTGAGCCACCCAGGCGCCCCAACTCCATGCCTTTTTAACATGTCCTCATCAGTCTATAATTACTTCTCTACTTTCTGGTGCAAGAAGATGTTTTTAATTTCCCTCAGACCTGGAATCAGCCATTTCTTTAAGGAGCTCATTTGCTTTGTTTATCCTATGTAAAGCCATGACATCTCCGAGTATTATTATGTAATTTCTTAGCTTTGTTTTGTGTTGGAAACTTGTGATCATATGAACAAATTCCGGAAATTTTTTATTCAGTTTCCTAAGTACTTTGTCAACCTCTATGATTTTTGCATGGTGCTATGCTGTGTGTGAAGTTAGAAGTGCTCCTTTCTTGGCATTTGATTTAGGTACAACATACTTATATTGAACAGAGGGATTTAAGTTTTTTAAAAGGATAGATATAAATTTTTTGAGAACATGCTATATGCTAAGCACTGAGGAAGTTGTAATTTTAAGACAGTTTTATCTATAAGATACTCATTTATTGATGAATTCAACAAATATATTTTTAATACCTGACATATTTAAGGCAGTATGGTAGGCATTCTGCTTTTTTTGGTAACTTACAGGGGAGATAAGACCCTTATAACAAATAGGCATGAACCTCTCAAATAATGTATTGTCAGCAGTGTATGCCTAGATCGATACATAAATAATCTAAAATGGTACCAGATACTAAAATATTAGCTTATGCAGCTTTGTAAGATATTTTCATGTGTTTCTTCTTTGGGAATTTGTAATAGTTCAAATCTGTTAATGAAAGTGATCTATTTCTGGCATCTACTGACTGCCTAGTATGTGAAGAGATACAGATATTTGACAACTACAGAAGTAAAACTTGTTCATTGAAATATTTAGAAAAAATTTAGCACAAGGAAAAGAAGTCATGCTTCATCACACCAACTAGAAATAATCCCTTTTTATATTTGGGGCTTCTTTGCTTTCAGTCTTTTTTGTGTGTGTATTGAAGTTGACACACTGACACACAGTTTGTGTTTTTAGTCTTATACTCTCTGTTTACCTGTTTGCTTTCTGTATCAGATTTTCATCTCTATTTAGATAAAATTGACATATAATAAACTGAACATATTTCAAGTATACAGTTTTGCTAAATTTTGACATGTATACACCAGTCATACTATCATCACAGTCAAGATAATGAGCATACTTGGGCCACCTGAGTGGCTTAGTGGGTTAAGCCTCTGCCTTTGGCTCAGGTCATGATCTCCAGGTCCTGGGATCGAGCCCCACATTGGGCTCCCTGCTCAGCAGAGAGTCTGCTTCTCCCACTGCTCATGCTCTCGCATGTGCACTCTGACTCTCACGCTTTCTCTCTCTCTCAAATGAGTAAATAAAATCTTTTAAAAAATGAAAATAGGGACGCCTGGGTGGCTCAGTTGGTTAAGCGACTGCCTTCAGCTCAGGTCATGATCCCAGCGTCCTGGGATCGAGTCCCACATCGGGCTCCTTGCTCGGCAGGGAGCCTGCTTCTCCCTCTGCCTCTGTCTGCCACTCTGTCTGCCTGTGCTCGCTCGCTCGCTCTCCCTCTCTCTCTGACAAATAAATAAATTTTTTTTAAATAAATTTTTTTTAAATTAAAAAATGTAAATAAAAATGAAAATAGATAATGATCATACTCATCACCCTAAAAAGTTTCCTGTTGCTCCTTTCTTCATTTCCTACCGCCTCCACCACACTGATAACCACTGATCTGATTTCTGTCACTATAGACAGTCTGCATTTTTTAGAATTTTATACACGTGAAATAATGTAATGTGTACTCTTTTTTATCTGGTTTCTTTTACTCAGCATAGTTGTTTTGAGATTCATCTAGTTGTTGCAGCTATGGTTGTTCATTCTCTTTTGTTGCTGAATAGTATTCCATTATATGGATATACCATAATTTGTTTACCCCTTTGCTTGCTGGAAGATGTGTTTCTAGTTTGGGATTATTATGAATAGCAGTGCTATGAACATTTGTGTATCATCTTTGTGAGGGCATACACTTTTGTTTTTGTTTTTTTAGGACTAGGAGTATTTTATTTCATCTACTGAAAGATTCACATCTTTCATATTTTAAGACCTCTGACACTGGTATGTATCTTTCAATTGATAGCATTTTAGAATCTCTCTTAGGGAAGCAAAAGTTGTGAAGTGGTAGGAGTCACCTGTACATGCATTCAAAGTGTCAGGGTGTCAACAGCATGGAAGGAAATCATGGAGACAGGAGTAGACAAGCACTCCTTTAACTGCTAGAAACCGATTGTTGTTCCAAGTGCTGGCAATATTTCTAGAGCCAGAATCAAAGAAAATTAGCTCTGCATAATTACAGAACCACGTTCAGGAGACTCTCAGCAGAGGCTTTTTGTGATATTACAGGTTATTTTAGGAAATACTTCATCACTAGCTCTTCTCATGGCACAGAGGATAATTTTATGTGGCAGAACTTGGATATTGATGACTCTAAGTGGAAAAGTGATGAAGAATTAGGACTCAGAATTTGGAAGCAGTTTTAGGAATACCTTCACTGATATATCTCACTTACATTTTCCTTTGTATGTATGCACAAAGGTGTGACTTATAATAAAAAAAAAAAATCTATGTCTAATTGAGCCAAAACTCTGCCTTTCATTTTGGATTTTTCTGTTGTTCTGTTTTTGGATAGTTTTTATTCAAACGTATTCACCACCTTTTTCTTCTGTTGTGTAATCCCCATCCAGTGTGTTTCTTAAATCTTGTTTTCATTCATTTTATGTCTTAACACGTCTCCACTTAACATGCTCAATCTTTCCTCTAACTTACTGAACATTTGGAGGATAATTATAATAGTTGTACTACTATCCTTGTCTACTGCATCCATCATTGATGTCATTTCTGAGTCTGTGTTTGATGATTGATTTTTCTCCTCACTGTGGCTTGTGTTTGCTGCTTCTTTGCATGCCTGATAATTTTTGAATGGATGCCAGACATTTTTGAATTTGACCTTGTTAAGTGATGGAAACTTTTACATTCCTATAAGTATTCTTGAGTTTTGTTCTGGGTTACAGTTACTTGGAAATTGGTTTATCTGTATAAGATCTGTTTTTAGGCTTTGTTAGGCTGGACTAGAGTAATCTTTAGTCTAGGGTTAATTTTTCCCCACTACTGACACTATAGCCTTGTGAGTTCTCTGTCCAATACCTTGTGAAATACAAGCTTTTCCACTCGGGCTCATGGGAAGATGAACTATTCTTAGCCCTAATGAGATGTCAGCTGCTTTCAAGTTGTTTGTTCTGGGCTTTGGGTAGGTTCTCTACAAACTAGTAGCACTGACCAGTACTTATCTAAATCTTTGAGAGGGGACTTTCTGAAGATCTCTGGTGGTGTTTCCCTGTCAACTCTCTCATCTCCGGAACTTTCCCCTGCAAACAGGTTTCCTTGGCTTTCTTGAACTTCCAGCTCTGTCTCCTCAACCCCAGGAGGCCATAAGATTGCATGTGGCTTCCTACTTTCCCTGTTCTGAAATCTGGAAACCCTCTCCTTGAAGTAAGCTGAGATAGGAGGCAGTCTTAGCTCATTTGTTTTCCTTCTCTCAGGGATCACTGCCTGGGTTACATGTTGTCCAGTGTCTAAAAACTTGTGTTATACATTTTGCCTGGTTTTTCAGTTGTGTCAAGTTTGAAGGTAAATCCAATTCTCATTACACCATCTTGGCCTTAATTGGAAGACTTATACTGCCATTTTAATGACTTTATAATAATTTATAGTGCAGAAGTTCCATAATTTATTTAACCTGTTTATTATTCTTGGATAGTATAATAAACATCTTTGTAGATAAAACAGATTAGACAGATTCCTAGAAAATCAAGGTAAATATATAGACTTTCCTTTGAAGATTTGTATAATTATGAATAATAATAAACATAAAAATAGCCAGTAAGTACTGAGCATTTATACTGACATTATGGCTTTACATATATCTTCTCATTTAATTGAAACAACTCTGTGAGGTAGATCTTACCATTTACTCTTCTTACAGATAGGGGCTTGAAGGATGGGATGGTTAAATAGTTTGCTCAGGGTCATACGGTAGAATATGACAATGCAAGGTTTTAAGTAGGACTCTGGAGTCCACACTATCCTTTGTTGACTTAGGGTTTGGAAATATTGAAGCTGGAAGTGACCTATAGTCATGTAGCAGTTTTTCATTGTTACTGTAACAAATAGTCACAAATTTGCTGTCTTCAGACAACATAAATTTATTATCTTATAGTCCTGGAAGTCACAGGTCTAAAATGGATCTCACTGGGCTGAAATCAAAGTGTTGGCAGGGCTGCATTCCTTCCTAGAAACTGTACAGGAGAATCCATTTTCTTGTCTTTGCCAGTGTATGGAGGCTACCCACATTCTGTGGCTTATGGCCCCCTTCCAGCGTTGGCTGGTCAAGTCATTCTCTAATTGTATGACTGTCTTCTGCCTCTGTCTTCCACTTACAAGGACCCTTGTGATTACAGTGGTTCCTTGGACAATCTAGGATAATCTCTCTCTGTGTTAAGATCAACCTTCATTTCATCTGCAGTCTGAATTCCCTTTTGCAATATAACTGAACATATTCACAGATTTGGGGATTAGGAGGTCGATATCTTTGGGGTCATTATTCTGCTTTCCACAACGAATGAGGCCAATTAGAAGATAGTCCTTTAAGGAATGAATCAGCAAGGCCTGTTTTACGACTTTATGAAGCTTCCCTGTTTGAGGATCTTATCCTTCTGTGTTTCCTCTCTGCTTCTCATTCTAGGAATTATCTAGTGATCTAGACTTCAGTGATTTAGAGTTGGCTATCCAAAACTTATAGTTTCAGATTTCCTAATCATGCATATTTAACTGATTTAAATAAATTCAACAGTTTTTGGGAAAAAAAATTTGTTCATTCAATAATTACTTAATAATCCCCTGTCCTGTACCAGGCATTGCACTAGGTACTTTTTATATGTTATCCCATTTTATCTTCACAATGATGTCTTGATGTTAATAGTGGCATCTTAATTTATAAATGAGGAATCAGACTTAGGTTACCATACTTTATAAATCACAGACCTAGGATTTGAACACAGATTCAAGAAAAGTAGATATTGAGAAAAGATAAAGAAGTTATAATTTTATAATGCATAATCTGCTAATTTTACTTATTTTAATAATTTACATTACTATTGACTACAAAATAATTTTACACAATTTCAAGTTAAATCATTAGGTACCGTAGTACTACACGAGTTGGTACTATTTTTTCCCCCAGATAATCTGATTTCCAAAGTGTAGCCGTGTTTTTTGTAAAAAAGCTGTCGTTGATTCTGTTGCTTTATATCATGAGTGTTTATTGCTTTCTTAATGTTATTCATGTCGTTGTATCTTATTGAACTGAGGCCCAATACTAGAAAGTTGAAGCCCTGAATTTTTGTCATCAGATAAATGAGCCATTTATGAAGGAGAAGAATAAGATTTTATCTTTATTCTTGGCATCCGTCACTTGTTTCTTAGTTCTGGTATAGGACAACAGATCTTCTAGAGGTGGGTCTTTGGGTGTAAGTTTCTTTGATAAAGTAGAAAAGGCAGTGCATTTAGAGTCTGGAGAACTGGGTTCAAGACCCTGTCATACTATCATAGGAGTCTTAGGCAAGTTACCCTCCCTGCAGCTTTCTCATCTGTAATAATATGGATACATATTGTTGGAATTTCTGATTAATAAACTTGAAATGAATTTGAAAATGCTTTTATAAATTATTAAATTAGCTTGTTTAATGATTCCTTGCTTTAAGGATTCTTTTTAGCTTTAGAACTAGAAGTAGTTTCAATATGAGTCATTTTTTTAAAGTTTACATTTGTAGAAACTGAGAACCAGATGTAAAGTTTACATAGCTTTCTAGTGGCGTAGTCTAAAAAAGATTCCCTGACCTATTTCCTTTTTATTGTTTTTTTTTTTCCTTATATAGCTGTTTATTTTGTATGCAGCCTTGTCCCTAATATTTGTGGGTCCCGGAGAAAGAGCACAAATGGAAGCTCTCATTTTTGTATGTCAGAATATTTAAAAGTGTAAACAAAGCCAATAAACTGTTTAAGTATGTTCTGTCCTTCTTCCTTGACAAACAGAAGCATTGGTTTGAATTTAGAATTCTTGAATTCTCTGGAGTTTGACATCCAGAATATAGCAAAAGTGGACTGTTCTACTTCCCTTTCCAGCCCTGGTTTCATCCTACATGTCAAGGAGCCTCATGTACAAATGTGGACTTCTCAGCCACCATCTACAAGCTCCACGTCTCTCTCTACATCTCTTTGTCCTAAGCAGACATATACTGGCAATATATATTCCCTGCCCTACAAGGAATTCCTTGAGAGAACAGCGTAGGGAATAGACCCAGACAGACTCTGCAAGGAGGTGTGAGACTGTTTTAGGTAGAGAATTCCTGCATTCCTAGAGCAAGTTTTAGGGGGAGAGGAGGGATAATACATCTTTTTGGCCATGAGGTGGGGTGTGGCAAAGGAACCAGACCCTCCAAATCGTGCTGCCCAAGGAAGGGGACCTCTTTTGCCTGATCTAAAGGGAAGTATTTTTCTTCATGAGCAGTGGCATGGATTTGATAAGTTAGTTGGTGAGAGCTAGTAAATTAGTGAGAGATGTGGGTAGCTTGCTATAACCAGGAGAATTATTTTCTCTCTGTGGAAATTATTATCTATATATTGGGCTCTGTATTAGTTAAAATATTGTCGATTTATGAAATACTTTTAAGAGTTTATGGGTGATGGTACAGTTTTAAAATTTTCCTAAAAACAAAGCTGTCTGTGTTCTTGGGATTCCAGACTTCAAAGTGAAATTGTCTTGTGAAAATGTGTATTTCCTGTCAATGAGTTTTTAGTACCTAGGTAGTAAATCAGGAAAGCTATTTTCTCTGTTTCTTTCTTTATTTATTTTTTTAGACCTTTTTTTTTTTTTAAAGATTTTATTTATTTATTTGACAGAGATCACAAGCAGGCAGAGGCAGGCAGAGAGAGAGAGAGGAGGAAGCAGGCTCCCCGCTGAGCAGAGAGCGCGATATGGGGCTTGATCCCAGGACCGTGGGATCACGACCCCAGCTGAAGGCAGAGGCTTTAACCCACTGAGCCACCCAGGCGCCCCTGTTTCTTTTTTTTAATGAAAATTATTCAATATCAAAAAGAAAAAAAATATTCAGTATCCAGAAAAGTTAATAAAGAAGAGTAAATAAATGCCTTTTTTTACTCTACTTTACTTCACTTCAATAATTGTTAATATTTTGCCATGTTTGTTTTATTTTTGTTTATAGATGTGTACCTAGATTTTGTTGGTTTTGGCTCTATGATTTGAAAGTAAATTGTAGTCATGAGACTTTACTTCTGAATACTTCCATCATCCATCTCCTAAGAATGAAGAAATTCTCCTCTGCAACCAGTATCATACCTGTTAATTAATAATTTTACATATCTTCTGAAATCTAATTCATATTCAAGTTTCCCCACTTAATTAGGACAAGCTTCTTAATTTTTTATCATTTTCATTTAAAATATTCCAATGAAATGCTTTAACCTTCTAGTTTTGATCATAACATGGGAATTAAAAATATGTCCAGTCTTACTATTTTGTCATTAAAAAAAATTACTAAGTATACTGGCATTCAGATTTTTGTGTATTTTCTCCTTGCCAGAATGTCCTTTGAGGAGCAATAGTCTATAAATGACTGAGTTCCTCTCTGACATTCTTGAAATATGTTCCTTACCTTTGGTTTAATGTACTTTCTAAATTTACTTTTCCTTTCAGGGAAAATGTTGGCTAAGACTGGGATAAATTAAAGGGATTTGAATAATTTGAGGAAGACAAGTGAGTTGCCAAGGATCTCTTAGATTTATTTTACCTTGAGGGGAGAGAAGAATGAGAGAGAGATATATATCTGAAAACTGTTTTAGTGATATATCAAGGGAAATAAATATGACAGTTACCTTTGGTGGGGAGGAAGCATCTAGACTTGTTAAAATTTACACAAGGGATACATTTGGTTTTCAGCACTATGGATTTCTGAAGTGCATAACAGTATCATTCCTAATATTTATTAATAATGATATGGTTATTGAAATGGGTATCTTTAGTGAGTATGAAAGCCCTGATTTCTTGAGTTTCTTGTTTTAGAATTTTAATTTTTGGCTGAAGCCAGAGATAAATAAATTATACTTGTCATGTAAATTTTTTAAAGAACAGTAATTACTATCATGTAATAACTCATATACTTAAGCAAAAGTTGGAATGCTTATATGACAGTTATAGGGAAAGCAGAGCAATATAAACATTAGAAAAGATTACAACTAAAAGAATATATATCTTTTGCTCAGTTGCTTTGTGAACTGATTTTTTTTACATTAGCCCAGATACACTTCTGAGTATTAAATTGGCTTAATGGAGGAAGCAAGATGAAATACTTGTTTAAAAATTTTTCCTGGGGGCGCCTGGGTGGCTCAGTGGGTTGAGGCCTCTGCCTTCGGCTTAGGTCATGATCCCGGGGTCCTGGGATCAAGCCCTGCATCGGGCTCTCTGCTCAGCAGGGAGCCTGCTTCCTCCTCTCTCTGCCTGCTTCTCTGCCTACTTGTGATCTCTGTCGAATAAATAAATAAAATCTTTAAAAAAATTTTTTTTTTTCCCTGGGACGCCTGGGTGGCTCAGTCGGTTATTCATCAGACTCTTGATTTTGGCTCAGGTCATGATCTCAGGGTCCTTGAGTTCAAGCCCCACATTTGGTTCTGCTCTCACCACAGAGACTGCTTGTCCCTCTCTCTCTGTTCCTTCCACCCCTTCAGGGGCGTGCTTGCACATGTGGGTGCATGCTTTCTCTCCCTCTCTCAAAGAAATAAAAAATCTTTTAAAAAGATAATAAATTTTTCTCTATGCGAAACAAGCTTAATGTCGCAGCATGATATTGGATGTGTTAACATCTAAAGCACTATTTAATTCCTATAGTTGATGGTAATAATCCTGGAAAAGTTGTTGAGAAATGTTATCTCTAATTAAAAATAGTAAAACAAATATTTTACTATGCATGATTAGTTAACCATGTACACTCATTATAATTTGTTACTTTAATTATATCAGGGTATTCGCTATTGTGAAAAATTTGATGGGTTTACTTTGTTTTTAATTGTTGATTTTATTTGTAGTTGGTTAGTCTGATTTATTGTAACTTCAGAGGATAATATTTTGGAGACATTTTCGTAGAAACTGTTGTTGTTTTGGAAGAGTATCAATAAGGACCATATATTTGGGTTTATGCAATTTGTGTTATTTCCATAGTACATTTTGGTTAAAGTTCCTTATATTCTAGGTGAGCCAAATGTTTTTTACATTTCTCTTGTTTAGAAAAGACCTTCATTAATCAGTCTTCAATATTTACTTAAATGTACATAGAAAATTTGAGCCACAAAGAAGAAATCTGGCCTAATTAGATGGAGAAAAATGAGTTTATTTTTTATAATTATTTAAAAGGAGATTTCATACATTCATGTCCTTAATTCTGTTAATAAAGCATCAAATATTTTAAAAGACTTATTTTTCATTAAAATTTATTTGTGGAATTGTAAGTCCCCAGTAAGATTAAATATTTTAAATTAATATAGTATATATGTGAGAATGTGTTTATCAGCTAAATTTCTGTTTGGTTTATGAACACAAGTCCTTTCAACAGTTATATTCAACAACTGCCCACCTACTACATACTTTTTTTTAAAGCTATTGGGATCAAAATTATTTGCCATTTAAAAATAATCTATTTCTAGACTAAGCCATGAATCAGCATTAATCTATATTTTGGTACTTAGCTGTGCAAAAATATAAAAGTATAGAACTATTATACAGACACCCATAAACCCACCATCTAGGTTTAACAAATACGATATTTGTTTGAAACATGTTTGTTTTTTTTTAGAATAAGACACAGTGAATAACTGCTGAAATCCCCAGTCCCATTCCTCTTTCCAGAGCAAACTACTGTTCTTAATTTACCATGTATCTTTTCAATATGTGTTTCTGTAACTTTATTGCAGAGATATATATCTATAAACATCTGGGGAAGGAAGGAAATGGGCAGAAAAGGGATAGTTATATGACTTTATTTAAAAGATAGAAATTAGGGAACCTGGGTGGTTCAGATGGTTAAGCAACTGCCTTCAGCTCAGGTCATGATCTCCAGGTCCTGGGATCAAGCCCCATGTCAGGCTTCCTGCTCACCGGGGAGTCTGCTCCCTCTCCCTCTGTCTCTGCCCTGCTCATGCTCTCTCTCTCTCTCTCTGTATCTCTCTGTCTCAAATAAATCTTAAAAACAACAAAAAAGGAATATTCCTTAAAAATTAAAAAAAAAGTTTTAAACTAAGGTAGATATTAATATCTATTTAATTTCATGGTAATAGCTTATTTTCTCTACATTAGAAATATTGTATAATTCAACATTAACAATAAAATAAAATAGTGACTTTGGAATTAGTCAGCTTTGAGTTTAAACCTTGTTTCTGGGGCGTCTGAGTGGCTCAGTCAGTTTAAGCACCTGGCTTCGGCTCAGGTCATGATCCCAGGGTCTTGGGATCGAGCCCTTCATCAGGCTCTCCATTCAGTGGAGAGCTTGTTTCTCCCTCTCCCTCTGCTGCTTCCCCTGCTTGTGCTCACTCTCTCTCTGTGTCAAATAAATAAATAAAATCTTAAAAAACAAATAACAACAACAAAAAACCTTGTTTTTGCCATGTAACCTTGGGCAAGTTTGTTCATCTTTCCAGACTTAATTATCCTTATCTGTAAAAGGTGGATTATATTGGTACCAACTATGTCAGGTTGTTTTCAGTATTAAAATAAGCTTGTCCATGCAGTGCTTAGTGTGATACTTAGTTAATATTTTTTGTATGCCTGTTTTCTGAACTCTATAAATTATTCTATTTAATCTTAATATTTATCAATCACTAGAACATGTATAGAATTAAAAGGATATGTGTGTGCATATCTGTATGATTTCTGCTTAGATTGGTATTTTTTTTAATTTTCATTTATTTTTTGTTAAGATTTTATTTATTTATTTGATAGAGAGAGACACAGAGAGAGAGGGAACACAAGCAGGAGGAGTGGGAGAAGGAGAAGCAGGCTTCCTACCGAGCAGGGAGGCTGATGTAGCACTCAATCCCAGGACCCCAGGATCATGACCTGAGCCAAAGGCAGACGCTTAATGACTGAGCCACTCAAGAGCCCCTAGATTGTTAATTTTAAAGGAAGGGAAATACCTTTATTTTAATGAATGAGTGATACTTAGAACAATGAGAGATGATTTGAGAAGTTAGTTGGGTGCCATGAGTAAAGCCTTGAATACGAGGCTAAGTGAAGATTTTGGGTAGGGAAAAACCTATACCAGATTAACTTACTGTTGAAGTGAAACAGAGCAGAGGCAGTAAAACTACTTTAGGTGAAGAAGTCTGCATTGCATTGAAAAATGTAACACTAGATTTCAGAAGATACTTACTTTGCAAGTATATGCCACAAGGTAATAGTTTGAAGGTATGCGACATCATAAGGTCACTGAAGTAGAAAGTATCAAGTGAGAAGACATAGAATTTTGGCCAGAATCTTGGGGAATCTGTACTTGTGGGGCAGGAGGAAAAAAGAAACAAAGAATTAGAGTAAGAATAATTAGATATAAGACCTTGTAGTATTTCTGAAGCCATAGAAAAAGTGATGAGCAACAGTGTCAAAAATTAAGATACTGAAGAGGATAAAAACAGATGAAAGATTATTGAGGGGCTGTGAGAAGTAATTGATGACCTTGAAGAAAGGACTTTTTGTAGAAAAAGAATGGAGGAACAGGAACCAAATCAGAAGGAGTTTATAAGTGGTAAGAAAGTCAGGATGTCATCGTAGACCACTCACGAGGTATCCAGTATGAAAGGAAAATGGGAATATTCTTGAAGGTTGAAAGATGAGGAAAGTAGAGATGAGTATTTTAAATGTTTATATATATTCTTAACTTCCAGGAATATGGTATATAACATACAGAGTTAGTATTGAAAGCTGGTGGGGCTGCCTGGGTGCCTCAGCATTAAGTGTCTGCCTTTGGTTCAGGTCATGATCTCAGGGTCCTGGGCTCCATGCTCAACAGGAAGCCTGCTTCTCTCTCTCCCACTCCCCTGCTTGTGTTCCCTCTCTTGCTGTCTCTCTCTGCCAAATAAGTAAATAATCATTTAAAAAGCAAGCAAGCAAGCTTCTGATTACTGTTTTGGGAAGCTGAGAAAATGCATAATGCTGTGTTTTTGCAGAAGAAATTAATCTTGGTGTTTTGTGCAGTCTTACTTCGTTTTACCATATACTTGAGTAAGTTGCAGTCTTACTTCATTTTACCATATACTTAAGTTGCAACTTTTAATTTGAGATAAAGGTTATGTAGAAAGGCCCTGTAGATGAGCAGTTTCTTTTAATTGCCAGTGGACTAGGTTAGTATTTAGGTGACTAAAAGAATACATTAGAAAAAAAAGAAACATGGTTATTTTATTTATTTATTTATTAAAGATTTTATTTATTTATTTGTCAGAGAGAAAGGGAGCATAAGCAGGCAGAGTGGCAGGCAGAGGCAGAGAGAGAAGCGTCTCCCCGCTGAGCAAGGAGCCCAATTCAGGACTTGATCCCAGGACCCTGGGATCATGACCAGAGCCAAAGGCAGCCGCTTAACCAACTGAGCTACCCAGGCATCCCAAACATGGTTATTTAAACGACCATAACAGTATTTTATGGGAGTAACAACATAAATTCAGTGTAACTTTGCAATCCTCAACAAAGCAATGATAATAAAGTTATTTTGCTTCTATAGAATTCATTATTTTAAAAAATTGCCGTATTGAGATGTAGTTCATGTATTGTCCAATCTACCCACTTAAGGTATAGGAATCAATAATTTTTAGTATATTCACAGAATTGTGGGTCTATTACCATGATTGATTTTAGAACATTTTCTGTAGCACCAAAAAAAAACCCCATACCTGTTAACATTCATTCTCTTAGTTCTCTCACCGCTCCAAGCCCTACGCAACTACAAATCCTACTTTATGTCTGTGGATTTGCCTATTCTGGACATTTGAACTAAATGGGACCATATAACATACGGTCCTTTCTAATAGGCTTCTTTTATTTAACATAATGTTTTTAAAGTTCATCTGTGTTGTGGTATGTGTCGCTACTTCTGTAGTTGCCGAATATTCAGTTGTGTAGCTATACCACGTTCTGTTTAACCATTCCATGGTGATGTATATTTGGGTTGTATCCACTCTGGCTGTTATAAATAATGCTGCTACAAACATTCATACAAGTTTCCATTTCCCCTGGGTATATGTCTAGGAATAGAATTACCAGATCATATAATTCTGTGTTTAACCTTCTGAATAATGTTCAGACTATTTACTAATGCAACTACACCATTTTACATTTCCCACCAGCAGTGTATGAGGATTCCAATTTCTCCATACTTGCCAACACTTAACTGTCTTTTTGGTACAGCACAACCCTAGTGGTTGTGGAGTGGCACTTCATTCTGGCTTTGATTTACATTTCTCTGATGGTTAATGAGGACTGTCTTTTCATGGGCTTTTTTGTTATTTATATTTCTTCTTCTGGAGAAATGCCTATTTAGATCTTTTGCACATTTTTATTTGGATTATGTGTCATTTTATTATTGAGTTATAGGAGTTCTTTATGTTAATGTAGATATGTCTTATCAGATATGATTAGCAAATATTTACTTAGGTTTTTTAAAATATAAAAGATGTCTTCTGCATATAGTGTTGCCTTTTGCTTTCCAATCTGTATGCTTCTTATTTCTTTTTCTTTCCCAATTGCGCAGCTAGAGTATTCAGTACAGTGTTGAATACAAGTGGCAAGAGCAGACATCCTTGTTTTGTTCCTGATCTTAGGGAAAGTATTCAGTCTTTTACCATTAGGTATGATAATGGCTGTGGGATTTTGTAGCTGTCTATTACCAGGTATGGATGTTTCCTTCTACTCCTAGTTTGTTGAGTATTTTTATCATGAGATGTTGGTCTTCAACACCAAATCCTTCTCCTACACTATTTAAGATGATTTTGTGTTTTTATTCTTTATGCCATTGATATATTGTGTTGTGTTACTTGATTTTCAAGTACTTTGCATTCCTGGATGAATCCCACTTGCTCATGAAATATATATTTATATATATTTGCTATTATTTTGTTAAGGATGTTTGTCTCTATATTAATAAAACATAATGGTCTGTAGTTCGAATCCATTATTTATACCAGTGTTTGGATTTTTTGCTTGTTTTTGGTTTTAGTAGGTCATCCTGGAAGATTGCATTAAACAGAATAATTAGCAAAATGTATTTTAAAATTTATTTATTTATTTATTTATTTGACAGACAGAGATCACAAGTAGGCAGAGAGGCAGGCAGAGAGAGAGAAGAGGAAGCCAACTCCCCTCTCAGCAGAGAGCCTGATGGGGGACTCGATCCCAAGATCCTGGGATCATGACCTGAGCCGGAGGCAGAGGCTTTAACCCACTGAGCCACCCAGGTGTCCAATTTATTTATTTATTTATTTATTTATTTATTTATTTATTTCACAGAGATCACAAGTAGGCAGAGAGGCAGGCAGAGAGAGAGAGGAGGAAGCAGGGCAAAATGTATTTTATAGCCTTTGTCAGAATATACTGCAATTGTAGATGGTGCAGTTTTTTCCATGTCTTATGGGATGATGAATAGAAGAAGTATAAAGATAAATTCGTTTTTCTTTAAATATTTAGAATCAACAAAGTAGATTAAAAATGAATGTTGAGGATATTTTGTGACCTATATTTAGTTATTTTTTAAAGATTTTATTTTATTTATTTAGAGAAGGAGAGAGAGTGGAAGTGGGAGCAGGGGCAGAGGAAGAAAGAGAGAGAGAATCCCAAGCAGATTCTGCACTGAGCACAGAGCCCAACATGGGGCTCTATCCCAGGACTCTGAGATCATGACCCGAGACAAAACCAAGAGTCTGACACTTAATCACCTGAGCCACCCAGGTGCCCCTAGTTATTTTTGTATTTGTATTTCAGGGATATACTTTAATATTAAATTTTTCATTCTCTCATCCTCTTACTTAAAAATAATCTGGCCTTTTCTCAAAGTGCCATATTTAACTGTGGTTTATACTTCCTCCTCCCTCCATCCATACACACACACACACACACACACAATTAGAATTGAACTAACAAACTCCTGGTACACATTGGTCCCCAACTCATTCTTTAGGCTTCCTTCCAATGTGGAAGGATAAAGTACTAATAATCCCTTTATTGCTACTAAAGATAGTAGCAGTTCATAATATGGCTTTCTATTGGGGGGGGGTGGGTAGAGATGAGTGGGGACAAACCTAATTTCTTTCTTGACTTTTAAAAACATTTTGTACTTTAAAAAAATAGCTTTTAGGGATGCCTGGGTGGCTCAGTTGGTTAAGCATCTGCCTTCAGCTCAGGTCATCATCGGACGGTCCTGGGATCAAGTCCTGCATCAGGCTCTTTGCTTAGCAGGGAGCTTGCTCCTCCCTCTGCCTGCTGCTCCCCCTGCTTGTACTTTCTCTCTGGTAAATGAATAAATGAAACCTTTTTTTTTTTTTTAATAGCTTTTAAAAGATATAACAGGGTTGTTGTTGTTTACACTGAGAAGCAAAGGTTTTTCATAATTTTGCCCACTCAATTTATTCAAGGTTAATTACTACTAGTTTTCTTTGGCCTTCTCAGAGTAAGCATTAATAAATTAAACTTTATTGTAATGCTCCAAGAAGGGGAAAATACAGGGCAGCATTGTAGAATCTTCCTTGCATATGAATATTTTCACATTTCACATTTCTTGGAATACAGCTTCTGAAATAATGTTCTACACAAGTCTTATTTCTGTTGTTATGCCTTTTTCATGCTTAGCTCCCTCCCTTGACCATCTTCTCATTATCTCTTCATTATAAAAATTAACTTATTCCTAGATAACACAGACCCAAGTGTCCTTTTCCTCTATGACTCATATTGATTTAGCTGTTCCCCCAAACATCTGATTATTGTTTTGCTTCCTTTTCTCATATAATAAGTGTGATCTCTATATAATTATACAGTAAGAGCATGAACTTTTTTCTGGATAGCATTCAATCTTATAATTCTTTCTATCTCCCAGAGAGTCTGTTGTTGGACATAATGCCTGTATGTACCACCTATTTTCTAAATTGGTTATCTACCACTAGCCAGTAGACTAACATCAATTATAGAAATTAGGATAATATAATCTAATTTTAGTTTGTAGTGAAGTAATTAAAACTAAGGAAGAACAGTTATTAAATAGATAAATGAGGGTAAAATTAATCCTGTTCCACTTATGTTCATTTGATAAGTACATTTTAAAATTAATTTTATTAAGGTATAATTTACATACAATAAAACATACTAATTTTGAGTTGTAATTTGATGTATTTTGACAAGTATATACACCTATATAATCATGACCACAATCATTATATAGAACATTTCCATAACCCCCAAAAGTTTCTTTTTTCCCCTTCGCATGTAGTCATCCTCTCATCCCTGGCCCCAGGCAATCACTGATCTACTTTCTGTCACTATAGATTCGTTTTGCCTGTTTTAGATTGTATATAAATGGAATCACATTGATGTGTACCCTTTTGTGTCTTCCTTTTTTCACTCTGCATAATATTTTTGAGATTTATCCATGTTCTACCATGTATCATTGGGGTTTTTTTGGAGATGTAATTTAAATATAGAAAAAAGTCATTCTTTTTAGCACATAGTTCTGGCAAATATGTTTAGGTGAGTAACCACCACCACTAATCAAGCTACAGAATAATTCCATAGTCCTCCCAAATTCCTTTGTCCTTTTTTGTAGCAACCCTCCTCCAATCACCAGCTGCTGACATCCCCTGAGGTTTTCCCTTATATTTTTGCTATTTTGAGAATGTCACATAAATGAAATTCTGTAGCCTTTGAGTCTGGCTTTCTTTTACTCAGTATAATGTATTTGTGGTTCAGTTACATTGTTGTGTGAGTTAGTAGTTTGGTCCTTTTTATGGCTGACTAGCATTCCACTTTATGGTTATACTACAGTTTGGCCATTTACCTATTCATAAACATGGGGATTATTTCTAGGTTTTGGTTATAATGAATAAAGCTTCTGTGAACATTGAACTTCACCCTTTTTGTGTACATATTTTCATCTCTTTTGCATAAATACTAGCAGTATTAGCTTCTTAATATGGGAATAGAGGTCTAAAGAACATAAATCTTTTTTTTTGCAGGTTTATTGAGATACAGTTGACATCCCCAGGAAAATTCATCTTTATTAATGTACAGTTCTCAGTTTTGACAAATGGGCACATCATGTAACAACACCACAATCAAGGTTGAGAATTTCATAAGCCCCCAAAATATTCTCTCATGCTTCTTTATAGTCTTTCCCCTAAGCCCAGACCCTGGCGACTAATAATTAATTTTCTTTCTTTGTAATTTTGCTTTCTTGAGAGTGTTGTACAAATGGAATCATGTGACATGTTGCCTCTCTAGTCTGGCTTCTTCCACTGAGCATAATGTGTTCTTTGTTGCACATATCAGTAGTGTGTTCTTCCAGGTGGCTGAGTAACTTCCTCATAGGAATATGCCAAAGATCGTAAATGCAGTCACCAGTTAAGGACATCTGGGTTGTTTCCAGATTTGGGCAATTACGAAAAAAAAGTCTATATAAACATTTGTGTACAGGTTTTAGTGTTACTAAATGTTTTCATTTCTCTTGGACAAACATATCAGAGTGGGATTGCTGGGATCATATATTAAATGATCTTACACTCACCTTTATAAAAAGCAGTCAAACAGTTTTCCCAAATGGCAGTGCCATCTTGCATTCCCATCAGCAGTGTGTAAGATCACACCACTTAGTATTGTGCATTTTTTTAAATTCCTTTTTTACCCATGGGAATAGGTGTGTAGTTGTATTTGCATTTGCATTTCCCTAATGTCTAATAATGTGAGCATCTTTTCTTGTGTTTACTTGCCATCTGTTTGTCATCTTCATTAAAGTGCTTAAGACTTTGGCCCATTTAAAGAAATATTTGTTTTCATATTGTGGAGTTTGGAGACTTCTCTTTTTTTTTTTTTAAGATTTTATTTATTTATTTGACAGAGATCACAAGTAGGTAGAAAGGCAGGTAGAGAGAGAGAGAGAGAGAGGAGGAAGGAGGCTCCCCACCGAGCAGAGTCCAATGTGGGACTCGATCCCAGGATCTTGAGATCATGACCTGAGCCGAAGGCAGAGGCTTAACCCACTGAGCCACCCCAGGCACCCTGGAGACTTCTTTATATAAGGACCATTAATCTTGATCATAATGATTAACACTAACACTACTGAATGCTTTTTCTATGTCAAATACTGTTCTAAGATCCTTTATTTGAGTTCTCTCATTTAAATTCACAGTGGTTAAGTTAGATACTATTATTATCCTCATACAGATGATGCAACTGTATCAAACACTGGCCAGGTTTTAGAAATACACATTGAATATGACCTTGACTTATAAGTGACTACAATATACTTTAGCAAATGGAGCAGCAAAATAATTTTATCACTTCCTTGAAAAAAAGAAGTGATATCTGAACTGAGTTTTGAGTAGACGTTTTTAGGCTACCTTTTGGGGAAAGGGCACACTAGACAACTATAGGAGGTTTTTTGTTTTTTGTTTTTTGCTTTTTTTTAAACTGAAAGTAGTTCAGTATTGCTGGAATATAAAGTAAAATAAGTGTTTGAAAATTGGACATGTAACTAGAGAGAGAGATGATCATGTTATCCAGAAGCATAACCTCATAACTGAGTACAGGCTTCAGTGTTTTCTTTCTGTTTTCTGTCCTTCACATTTTGACTGAGTTTCAGGGAGCTTCCTTTGCTTCAGCACCACCCTTCTCATCACTAATACCATTGATCTAAGTAACTCTCAAGCCTCTTGCCTCATTTTGTGGATTGCTCCTACTATTTGAAGAAATATGTAATATTAAATTTCTCTTTACTGTTTTCTTTCTGAATGAAAACCATCTGAAATATCATGCTGGGGGTGCCTGGGTGGCTCAGTGGGTTAAAGCCTCTGCCTTTGGCTCAGGTCATGATCCCAGGGTCCTGGGATCGAGCCCCACATTGGGTTCTCTGCTCAGCAGGGAGCCTGCTCCCCCCCCCCCCCGCCTGCCTCTCTGCCTACTTGTGATTTCTGACTGTCAAACAAACAAAATCTTTAAAAAAAAAAATAGATTTTGAAATATGCTGATATGAGAAAGAAAAATTACTTGTTTTTTGCTCAATATATCACTGTATTAGAATAGTTTTTTCCTTAAATATCTGCATGTAATGAATTGTTTGCTCAGATAAACGATACTTAGATTAGTAATAGTCTTAATTTTGAGTTATAATCTTTTAATGTAAATTTTATTGAGATATACATACGGAAAAGTACACAGATTATATGTGAACAGCTTGATAGATTTCCAGAGTGTAAACTTCCTCTACATAGCCAATACCCAAATCAGGAAATAGAGCATTATCACAATCGTAGAAGCCTCCCCAGGCCTCCTTCTATCACTACTTGCCCTCACCCTCAGGGTAATCATCATTGTGACTTAGAACTCATAGATTTGTTTTCTTGGTTATTAAACTTTATATGCATTTGTGTTGAGTATGTATCCAGGAGTGAAGTTGTTCAGTCGTAGGTATATGAATGTATTAGTTATGCTGTCTGCTAACAAATTAGCCACACATTTTAGGGCTTAAAATGGTACCCATTTATTATCTCATAGTTTCCTGGGTCAGGTGGCTGGGCACAGCTTATCTGGGTCCTCTGCCCAGGGTCTCACAAGACTGTACCCAACATGTGCATTGGGGCTGCAATCTCCTAAGATCCATGGTCCTCTTCTATGCTTACAGGGTTGTGGCAGAAGTCATTTCCTTGCAGCTGTAGAACTCATGGGAGCTTGTTGCTTCAAGGCCATCAGGAGAGTGTCTCTGAGCTCAGGAAAGGCCTAAGCCCTCTAGTTTTTTATAAATTAAACTTTTAATTTTAAGATAAATGAACTTTTGCTTGCAGCTGTAAAAAATAATACAGAGAGATCCAGTGGATCCTTCACCCAGTTTCTTGTTACATGGATGTTTTGCTGTGTACAGATTTTTTTTAGACTGTTATATAGGAATATTTAGGGAAGCAGTTTTCTCAGTTCAGATTTCCAATGGATGAGCCTCTGGTAGAATGGAATCATTACCAATCTCAATTTTCATTCTTTTATGAGTCTTAAAAAATTTTTGAAAAATTTTTTAATTGGAGCTAACATTTGAAGATACTTCTCAGATCAAGATCTCTTTCTCATCAAATTTTCTTTTTTCAGTGAATAGTATTACTCAGGGGTTAGTCACACTGCAAAATTAACACAAATCCAAACCTGTCCACACTTCTGATACCAACTGAAAACTCTGGGGGTTCCCAAAGCCACCTTTAGTCTTAATAATACGTTAGCAGTACTCACAGAACTATGGCTTATTATGGGGTAGGCTACCGGTTAAAATTAGCCACAAAAAAAAAGCCTGTAGAGGAGTCTTGGAAGCTCTATGCTTCCACAAAGCTTTCCCCATGGAGTCAGGTCCCAGCATTGATGTGTGATATTAGACATAGAGTATTCTTCACCAGAACAGCTCACCTGAACTTCAGTGTCAAGAGCTTTTATTGGAGGTCCCTCAAATAGTCATGACTGATTGCCCACATGGTTGATCTCAGCCTCCAGGTTGACTAATAATAGATGATTCAAAACCCCTCCCCTCAAGTCATGCGATTGGTCTTTCTGGTGTGACCAGCCCCATGTAAAATGGCTAGCTCCTGACCTTAAAGACATTCCTATCAGGTATGTCCTATGTTACCTCCCAGAAGCTAAGGGCAGAGGCCACACCTCTCCTTGGGCAAGGCCAAATTCTTTACTATGCTTACTGTTAGAAAAACAAGTTTTCTCGAGGTTTATTCAACCTTTACTTATTCATTCATTCATCAAATCTTTTTTTTATTCTGTGTGATATATAGGTTGTTGGTCTCTGAGTACACATGGACATCATCCCTGCTCTGTAGAGCTTACTTCCTAGTATAAGTGTAGGATTTTGTTCCTCTGATTCTGTTAGCCAACACCTCCAAAACACGGTAGGCCAAAACAATAGTCTAGGTTGAACTCTCCTATGAAGTGGAAATTGAAACCTTCATTAACCTATTATAACAATGTTTTTCAAACTTTTTTGACTAGGACCTAGTACAGAAGTGTCTTTATAAAATGTTGAATGTGTATTTGTAGGGATGTGTGTCTATTAAGATATAACCAACATTTTACAAAACACTGGTCTGCTTCACTTATAAAGAATGTTAATGACTATTCACTGAATTAATGATTCAAACAGAGAATTCAGCTCACAGTTCAGAAACATTGTCTTGGGGCGCCTGGGTGACTCAGCCATAAAGTGGCTCAGGTCATGATCCCAGAGACTGCTCGGCTAGTCTTTCCTTTCATTCAGATTTCAGTATAAATGGCCTCCTCAGTTAGACCTTCCCTGAATCCACTCTAAAATGATCACCCTACCACTTCTAATCACATCATCCTATTTTCATTCTCTGCATATCCTTTACCTTTACCTAGTGTTTTTCCTATTCTCTTCACTCCCTCTCTAAAATCTTACCTACATTAGAGGAGCAACTTCCATCATCTTGTTTACTCTTTTATTCCCAGCACATGTAACAATGTCTGGCAAGTAGTATGTACTCAAATAATATGTCTTGTATGAGTGATCTAGCTTGTGTTCCTCTTAAACCCAAAACAGAATACATTTCTCTTGGTGAAAGTAGAGTATACTGTAATTATCTTGTTCATTATACCACATTTCTGTTTGTGCAGTCTAAGATTGAATTTGCTTTTTTGGCAAGCTCATTACACCATACACTCATTTCATTTACAGTGGGCTAAAATTCCCTGGTATTTTTCACATGAGCTGCTGTTAAGGCATGCACCCGTTTATTTTTTACTTAAGTAGTTGTTTTGTGTATGTGTGCAAGCATGCCCCTATATAGATTCAGCCTCATAAGACTTTTTTTTAATTCAGCATTTTTGGGTATGCACTAAGAGGAAGGCTAATCAAGAACTAATGGTAGGGTGGCTGAAGAGAGATTAGGCTAAAATGAAAGGCCAGGAGGAACCCAGGAGACTGACCAGATGGCACCAGTTCACAAATTTAAACTGAAAATACTCATTTGAAGGGGTTTAGTGCAAACTGAGGAAGTAGAATCAGTTGGATAAATTGTGGAGGGGCTCACTTGACAGGATTAGGTTTGCTTTTTCCTATTCTTAAAAGAAATGTAGCATGACTCTGCCATTTTGGGCTCAACATCAGGATGACACCCTTTCCTATCTGAATTATGTTCTCTGTCCTCTTTCCCCTCCTTCCCTACCCTTCCTTTCCCATGCACCCCACCGTCCCACACAGTGCCTGCAAGATCCTAGCTGTTCTGGTTCAAAACAGCCAGGGGAACATATTTAATTGCCCTTAGTCAATTGTTAAACCTTAAGGCATTGTGGACTTATCAACAGTATTGCAGGTCAGTGCTTCTCATGTTGATACTAATTCTGTTTCTGTGCTATGCTCCTTGAAATCTGAATGGCTACAACCAATATTTTTAGACACTTTTTCCCACCTTAGAATCACTTCTGCTTATAGTATTGGAACTTTGTTTTTGAGTCCTGACTTGAGGTTCCTGCCTTACTGATCTGCCCATCATTTTATAGTTTCAGGTCATTTGATGACACTTTTTTTTCTTCTTTAACTTTAAAAGTTCTACTTTTATAGAGTCAAACACACACAACTGCTATGCCTAGATGGTCATAGACCCCAGGAGGGCCTGTTTATCATCCTCATACAGTTCTCATCACTTCTGCTTCCACGAGTAATTTTTTCTCTTGTGATTAGAATTGCATCCAGAGACACAATTCCTCACGTTACTTACTTTGCATTCTGCAAGGTGAAATTTTAATATGGCAAAATTACATATACTTTGTGATTTCTAAAATGCTTTTGGTTCTTTGTATTTAGCTACTCTTTGACATTGAATAAAATTCTATTTCTTTTGCCTACGACTGTAGATGAGGTTTAAATGCCTTATTTTGTCCTCATTGCAAATGTATCTGTATCAGCCTCCCCTTCACATCATTTATGTTTGTTAACAATCATTTGAGTATTCTAATAGTTTTTTAGAAATTATCTCGGGATTCTGAAAATTAACATTGGTTTTTCAATGCAGTGTATACAAAAACTAAGTGTCTTTCAACATAACTGATGCTCAATTTCCCCTTTAAAAGACGTGAAAGAGGTGTTTTCCTTGGTATTTATTTTATTAATACATTCAGAGACAACATTGCCAGAAGAATGAGATTGTGGTGGTTAGCGTTACCAAGCCAACTCTGTAATTGCGCCGTTAATTTCCTTACGCTGTTGCCCTTCCTCTTTACCAGGACCCGTCCAGGCTGTAAGAGTGTCCTTCACCTTTGGGTTCTGTCAGAATGCCGCCATCACCCCCCAGCCTCTCGCGCTAGGGAAAAAACCAATGACGGCGACTTGATAAACTGCTTTGGAAATTGGAAAGATTACTGATTCCTAACAGAATATCATAAATTTTAATGCTTCATGAACTTTGGATCAGTTGTCACCTATGTGGGAATGGTAGGCAATACTTAACAAAATGGTGTTTTGTTTTTTTTTTAAAGAGTTGAAGTATCTTTGTATTGTGATGCTAAGAGGTTTTGGTTTTTTTTTAAGATTTCATTTATTTATTTGACAGAGATCACAAGCAGACAGAGAGGCAGGCAGAGAGAGAGGAGGAAGCAGGCTCCCTGCTGAGCAGAGAGCCCGATGCGGGGCTCGATCACAGGACCCTGGGATCATGACCTGAGCTGAAGGCAGAGGCTTAACCCACTGAGCCACCCAGGCGCCCTGAACTCTACTCTTGTACCAGTGTGATAGACGTGTACTTGTCTCATCTGTGCCTGACCTCTTTCATGTGCAGTTAGAAGTAAGGTTTGATTTTATTTTTAACTACATAGGAATATCATGAAATGAGATAAGAAAATTCACCAGAAATTGTGGAAACTTTTGGGCTGTAAAATGGTTTGTGAATTAACGTATTCAACAAGTTTTTAGAAAATTTCTTTTTAGGGCACCCATCTGGCTCAGTTGGGAGAGTATGTGGCTCTTGATCTCAGGGATCTGAGTTCAAGCCCGACGTTGGTTATAGAAATTACTTTAATTTGCTTTTTTTTTTTAAATTTTTTCCCCTAAGAAGAATTTTAGGAAAGATGCTATAGGAAGTTAATATGATTTACCAAAGTGATACTTATCTGTATTATTTTGATTTTTTTTCCCCTGCCCCCCTCCCGTCCCCTATTTTGATTTTTTAATTGGGGTGATATTTTAAATTGTTATCTGGCAATGGTCATGCATATTCTACATGGCCAAAGCTGGGACAATTTGAACAAGTAAATAATCATAGTATCAGATTTGTAACCCATAGAATAAAATAAATATCCATGAGTCTATATAGTGTAGTATATGCTATATAAATATAATAATAGTATAATTATGTTATATATAAGTTATTAATATATTGTAATTATTAATTATTAATGTGTGATATTATACATTAATATATAATAATATGCTATATGTAAGTAATTGAATGAATAAATGGAGAGAAGAGACTAAATGGAGAGATATATTAATATATAATATAATAATATGCTATATGTAAATAATTGAATGAATAAATGGAGAGAAGAGACAGCTTTATTTACAGTAGAATTCCGATTAAAAATGTGGGGGAAATGATAGGAATAGAAAATTTGCATACCACAATAATTGTTATAGGCAACAACCATCAATGCATGCTAAAATTACTGGGCAAATGTATATGAGAAACAAGATGTTTGTTTACTCTCATTAGATACTTATTAATTATAAAAGGAGAGATTTATAGTAGAGATCATGGTAGATACCACTTTAACCAAGCAATCAAAGTCAACATCCCTAGTGAGTAGTAAGGTATACTGACATCATACACCCCCTGATACAGATGATCCCTGAGACGGGCACAGTGTCACATCACAGCAACAACAGTAATACCTATCATCTCTGATTGTTTGTTTGCCAGACACCACAGTAAGCACATTTTCGGCTGGGCCTCACTACAGCCCTAGTATCACAAGGTATGTACTGTTATATCTCCATTTTACAGATGAGGAAGCTGAGGCCCAAGTAAATGATGAAACTGGGACTAGAGCCTGGGGCTGGCTGACTCCAGAGCCTGTTCCCTAAATAACAACATTACGCTGAGCATAACTTGTAGTGTCGTAGCTAATTTATGAACTGATGAATGCAGTATATTTAATATTGTCAAGTAAGTAGTAAACTTTGTGAGGTTTCATGGTTTGATGTTTTTGAAATATACTTTCAATTTATCTGGAAGCAGAAGATGAACTTCTAAACAGTACAGCATTGAAAAAGCAACACACACTAACAAAAAGGTTAAATATTACTTGTTTTCATATTATGTATGGCCTTCTAATAAATAAAAGTTTTCAAAAATAAATAAATGAATAAAATTTTTCATCAAGTATTCAGGTACTATTACTAAAACCGCCTAGCAACCCTAAATCTAACAATTGGATACCCTTCTCTATATGTAATCATTTATCGATTCCCTCATTCCTTCAGCGTAAAGTCCAGATATTTTAACATAACTTATAACACTTTTGATGATCTAAACCATTATGTTTTTAGTCCCTGTTGCTTATCATTTTCTACATAATACCTTTTCTTGTTATGCCAAGCTACTTGTTATTCCCAGAATATAACTTCTTAAGTTTCTTTATTATGTAACATTTCTTTTTTCTTTTTTAAAGATTTTATTTTTTATTTATTTCACAGAGAGAGAGATCACAAGTAGGCAGAGAGGCAGGCAGAGAGAGGGGGAAGCAGGCTCCCTGCTGACCAGAGAGCCCAGTGCAGGGCTCAATCCCAGGACCCTGAGACCATGACCTGAACTGAAGGCAGAGGCTTTCTTTACCCACTGAGCCACCCAGGCGCCCCCTCCATGGATTATTTTGAAGAACATCTCAGTCATATCACTTCATCTATAAATATTTCAACTTAAATAGCTAGAAGACAAACACTTTTTGTCTTTAAAACACCACTGCAAAATCAGTTTTATACCTAAAAAATAATTATAATTCCTTCATAATTAAGTATCTGGTCTAAGTTAAAATTCCCTAGTAGTTTAATAAATGTATTTTTACAATTGATTTTTTCAGGTCCCTATCAAAACAGGGGCTACTCATTACATTTGGTTGATACGTATTTTAAGTGTCTCTCTTTTTTTTCTCTTTTATCATTTAGTCTTAAATCTCTTTGTTTTGTTCCTTTGTTGAAGAGACTGAGTCATTTATACGTAGAGTTTCCCACATTCTGGATTTTGCTGATTATACCGAATAATGTCCTCTAACATGTTCCCTCTCTCCGTATTTGCTGTATGTCATAAAACAAATTAGTATTTAGAAAAATACAGCTTTTGTGAGGATGTACTATTTGCCTGAATTGCTATGCGGATGATTAAAATAAAGGCAATACTTTTAATAGTATTACCTTATCGATGTAAAGTTCAAGATTGATGACACTAAAAAAAGGAATGTCGGTTAGCTAGAACTGGAGACCTGGGTACTAGTACAGGTCACACGATGAGAGTAGGCCTTTTAGTTTGTGAACATGGCACTTCACAGATGTGAAGAAAGCAAGTAAAATAATTGCTTTGCTTCCATCAAAAACTCTGAAAATAGATCGAAGGGTAAAACTCAGAAAAAGTCTTTGACAGATTATAATTTGCTCTTGGGCCAATTTTTCCCCTTCTTTTCTCATTTAAAGCAGCTCTTTATTGGTAGCTTGTGGAAAAAACATGTTCTGTGCAATAAATAAAATCCAGAAGAAGTCACCACAGTAATGTTTGGCACATATTATTAAGATAAACTACAAATTTATTGTTTTTGGAAGGTTGGTTTTATATGAATATTTAAGTAAATAATATAACTCTTCTTAAAATAAAAAGGTTTAAAACTAGCACACTGGCTTATCATAATTTAAGAGAGCTAAAATGCTTTGTAAGTTTTAATATCATATTACTATATTTGCTTTCCTTTTTATTGCAGAATTTTTAATGCTCTCCTCTTGGCTTCCATGACACTACCCTTTTGCTGATACTGACCTTACCATTCTTATGGTTGCTGTTTGTTTTCCTTCATTAGCTCCTCTTCATCTGCAATTCCTTGAACTTGGTGTTTTGGGATTTCCCTGTTGGCTCTCTTCTGTTGTTTCCGCATTGTCTCTCCAGGCAGTAACACTCATTTTCACTCATGGCTTGCTATCTCTGTTCTGTCTATATTGTCTTCAGTTGGAGCCTCTCTTTCCACTCTGACCCCCGGGCCTGAAGCTTAGCAGCCCTCTCTCCTGAGAAAGGTTGGGAGATTTTTAGCTATCATGCAGTTTTATCTGTGTTGTTGAAAATTCCTTTTTCTTTGTTTTATTCTTACTAAGAAATTGCTTCTGTTTTAATATTTGAGATCTTTTAGTCTTTCATATTACTTTAAAAATATGTGAAATAGGGGTGCCTGGGTGGCTCAGTGGGTTAAGCCTCTGCCTTCAGCTCAAGTTATGGTCTCAGGGTCTTGGGATCAAGCCCGGAATTGGGCTCTCTGCTCAGTGGGAAGCCTGCTTCCCCGCCTCACCCCCACCCCGCCTGCCTCTCTGCCTACTTAGGATCTCTCTCTCTCTGTCAAATAAATAAATAAAATCTTAAAAAAAATATGTGAAATAGGGGCACCTGGGTGGCTCAGTCAGTTAAACATCTGTCTTTGGCTCAGGTCATGATCCCAGGATCCTGGGATTAAGCCCCAAGTCGAGTCTGGTTCTCTCCTTATCTCTACCCCTTCCCTGCTTGTGCTCACTTGCTCGTTCTCTCTCTCTAGTAAATAATATAAATAAGTGTGTAAGTAAGTAAATAAATAAAAATATGTGAACTAGAACATTCCCCCAATAGAGGAAACTGTAACCTATAGTACATGTATAGTAGCCATGTGATGATTCTCCTCTTCTCCTTGGAAATCTATAATTTCCATTCCTGCCAATAATAAATTATTTGTATGCAACTAAAATATTTGAAATGGATAGATTCCCAGTGTGGGTTGGGTGAGTATGTTGGGATAATCATTCCACCAAGAAAGGAGAGTTCTGACTTCACCCTCAGATTTTAGCACATCTAATTTCTGGAACAAATCTCTTTGCATCTTTCTGTCATGAAGGAAAAAAGATAAAACAGGTGGTATGAAAGCTTTTTAATTTTCTAATATGTGGCATTCATAAAGGCTAGAGACCATACTTTTTCATTCTGTTCTATTTCATGTTTTTTAGTGCTGGTCTGGACCCACTAAATTTATATCATGAGTTGCTATTAGGTCATGACCTGTGGTTTAAAAACACTCATTCCATAAATCCTTGAGTTTACCCCATAATGAAATATGATATATGAGATCTTCCATATTATCCTTTCAGTTGCTATCAACATAATTAATATATCACATATGAGATCATTATGTTTCACCATGACTTCTTTGTCTTATAAAATTTAGATACGATATTAATATGTAAGCCTTTTTGTTTTTTTTTTTGTCATTTATCATATAGGTTTGGGGGGAGTATGACCTCTGCCTTTATATTTAATTTCTAAACAACTTGTGTTTAAAAAAAGCATTTTGAAACTATGACAAACTTACAGAAAAGTCACAGGTGAAGTACAAAGAAATTCTTCCACTTTGTAAAGAATTGGAAAGTAGATTGCAGACCTGATGTTACATCACCACTGAAGACTTTAATATGTATTTCCTACAGATAAGGAAGATATTTTTCTGTATAACTACAGCGTAACCATAATAAGTGGAAAGTTGATACAGCAGGAGCTGTGGGATGGGGAGAAAGATAGAACAAAATACAGTTAAGTAGAGCTGACAATTTAATGAGTTTTATATAAAGGAAAAGAGAAAGACTGTGGCATTGAAAAAAGCATATCAGCTACCCTTTTGTATGTTTGTGATATATGTGTGGATTGGGAAATGACCTACATTAAAAATGTTTTACTTAACACTTCAGTATGGATGTTCTATGGGAATATAATTTTAAAATACTGTCTTCTAGGGGCACCTGGGTGGCTCAGATGGTTAAGCATCTGCCTTCAGCCCAGGTCATGATCTTAGGGTCCTGGGATCAAGACCGGCATCCAGCTCCCTGCTCAGCGGGAAGCCTGCTTCCCCCCACCCCCCTTAGCCGGCCTCTGCCTACTTGTGATCTCTCTCTCTCTCTGTGTCAAATAAATAAATAAAATCTTAAGAAAGAATACTGTCTTCTAATAGCAGAAGAAATATTTGACCATGGATTTAGTTATTGTTGTTTACTATTAAGGTTTATTGTTAAATAATTGGGATTTTGAGTCAAGTAATGGAATGGAAAAGCTTTAATGGGACAAATGAGATATTTTGGAAGTCATCCTAGGTTCTGAGGATAATAGTGAGTTAAGGATATTGAAAGAAAACAAGAGAATTGACATCTTCCATTCCGGCCCTGACCTCCCTGAGGATCCAGTCTTCAAATTTTCAGTTACTAGAGCTTTTAAATGTATCACACACATATACACATCCTTTCTTGACTAGATATCCCATTTCTTTTACCTTCTCCTAAACCAGCACTTGGTCTAGAAACTAAGCATTTATGCTTCCTGCTCTTCACCTGCCCGTATCTAGTTGATTTCTACATCTTGGAAAGGGCACAGGAAAAAAGTTCATTTCATCCTAGCTTTATTACTAGTGTCTCTGCAATTCTGAGAAAGTTGTTTGGCTTCTTTTGTATTCAGATCAATCTGTGTACATTATGCTGTTTGAACCACATCTGATTAGGAGGCTGGTGCTCATAACAAGGCTCTTTGCTCTTTAATCCCTGCTTCACCAGGTGATCTGGGTGAGTTACTTCTTCATGTATCAGTACCTCAGCTATAAGTATATACCTCACAGGGTTGTTTTAAAGATTGAGTATATGTATATATATATATACATATATATATATATATGCACACATATATAATGAGGAATAGTGCCTAGAATACAGTAAGGATTAAATATATGCTAGCTCTTACTACTGTTGTTATCATTATGACTTTTTTTGCTTGTGCTCAGGTTCTAGCATTTTGTAATACTGCTGTAAGAGTATATCTACCATTTGCTACTCCTCTTCTCTCCATTATTGCCATTTCCCTGTTACTGTTCCAGATTAAATGAGTTATTATGTGAAAAATAATTAGAGTAATACCTGGCACTTAATATGCATTTAGTGTTAGCCCTTACTCATTGGTTCTTGTGAACGACCTCTCAGGACAGTCAGGTCCTTTCCTTGCCATTAGTGGTTCTCTAAACTTTAATTTCTTCCCCTGCTGCCCAGATTGGTCTTTCCTGGACATTGGTCATATAATGTTGCTCCATTCTGAGACCTTTGGTGCTTAAAAGGAAAGAAACAAAAAATGTTCTTTGATAGAAATATCATATAACTTTCCAGGACCAATTGAAAAACATGGTATTAATAAAGAAGTAAACTTGAATTTTGAAGCAGTGAAAATTTTGTTTTAGGTATGTTAGGGCATTACTTATTAAAACAGTCTCAACTTTTTACAGGAAGAAAAGTTCCTGAAATTCAGGAGGACTTGTTATTTATTTTTAGCCAGCAACTGAAAGTAGAATTTTATCTGAAAAATTCCACTGTTCATTTAAAATAGATCATGAAGGGTAAAGGTCAGGAAGGTTTTATGAGTCCTTTTATGTTAGGAAAATAAACTAATGTATTTCTCCAGGTTTAAATAAGGAAAAAATATAAGTGTCGTTATTTATTCGCTGTGGGCTTACTGACAGCTCTCCTGTGTTTTTATCGAAACCTTAAACTTCTCTTTAGAATTTAAATGAAAATAGCTTCATCTGTCTGAAAAGTAACGTTGTTAGCTTTTTTGTTAGAAGAATCAGAAGAGAACTTATCTAATTTCTTAAAGAGAAGTCACTTGTTCTGTGTTCATTTGCATGACCTGCTCCTTAACCCTTCGCTCCTCGTAGGCTATTTTCCTACTTCCAGTATCTTATGGTATCCTGGAGGAAAGTATTTTTCTCCAGCAAAAATTGCACCAGATTTTGTTTGTTAATATTGGTAGCTACATAAAGCCGTTTCACCACAGTTTTAGTTTTTAGATGAGCTCCTAAAATCAGGTTTTAGGTGTTTTTTTTTTAAAAACTTGACTGCAGAAAGTGGCAGAGCAAGAGTTAATGTGTTACACGGAGGGAAGAACAGTCCATCGGGGGTTAAATTGCAGAGTCTAATGGAATAATAACTGGTAGCACCATCTGCTGGCCTACTTCCGCAGAAGGAGTCAGTATTTTTAACGACATCTCTAATATTCATGCTGATGCATTTTGATGCTTTGTGCATTCATTTCTTTCTGTGCTTTGTTGGAATCTGGCTATCTGCTTACAGCTATTGAGGAAACTCAGCTTTTTAGGAGGGGTATACGGCCTTTTTCATACCTAAATAGGATGAACAGTGGATATAAACTTGCCAAGGCAGAAATGTGTTGATAAATCACTATGTGTGTTTGTGGAGGGTTGTGCATCTCTTGGTTGCAGCTTGCTAAATAGGCCATTTAGGAATCTTTCAATGCTTTTTTCTTGAGCACTGCCTGGGGTGGTGAAAAAGCAGAGGGCAAGCCTTTGTCTGACGCCAAAAATGTCTTCAGTGAAGAGGCCAAGAGGAAGGGTAAGTGAAAGCCTGAATGAGTGGGAGGAGGAGGGGTTCTTTGGGCTAAAAGGCTAATGGGATTGAATAACCTTCCTTATTACTGGCTGCTGCTGCGGGAGTCGTACTGCATCGCCATCTTGAGCTTGTTGCTGTTTTCTCGAGTCTTGGTTATTTGTTACAGCCTGTAGGCCTTAAGGTGGCATTTTAGTCAGCGTTCTAAACCCTCCTTCCTTTCCCAGTGCTGCAGCACTGCTATGAAACCTTTGATGAGGCAGGTATAGAAAAGATATCCAGTGAAGCACACTGGAATCAGCATGAAAATGTGTGTGGAAATTCCTGGTGGTTTTTTCCTTTGCTATAGTCAGAGGCATGTTTACGGGTAAGAACATAACAAAACTGTGATCTAAGTATATGTGGGTGAATGCGTGTTTGAAGAAGATACTCTTTTTTAAATGCTGTTGATCTGCTTCCTGTGATATTGCTAAAATATTAATAATTTTAACGTCAAACTGTAAAACTTGGGTTTTTTTTCCAGAATTGCTTGAGCCAAATAATTATGATATAGAAAGAGAAAAAAATTCACATTTAACTCCTTCACGGAAAAACTAAAACTTTCTCTAATTTTAAGTATGGGAATGTCTATTTACTAACTAGCTATGTTGCTGCATAGATTGCACATTTAAAAAATGATTTAAGTGATTTCAGGTTCTAGTTCTAATTTCTTGGAAAACAGAGAAGCTTTAGATTTCTAAAAATTATAATAAACTAAGGAGTAGTCACTCTAAATTAAAATTGCTATTTTAAATTTATTAATAATTTTCAGAGTTCTGGAGTCCTGAGGAGGAAAGAAAAGACTTATTTCAAATGCACAGAGTGTTTACAGGACAGAATTTGCATCAACTTATCAAGAACGCTGTGAAAATATCAGTGAATCTACATTATCCTTCTTTAACCTTCATTTTTAAAAGCAGTAGTTGAGCTTTTTATTTTATACCTACACTAATTTCCAGATCAGCAAACTGTTTTAATTTTAAATTTGTTTGTAGCACTCACATACTCGCTCACATATTTTACTTGAAGCATAATTTTAAATGTTTATTTATTTATGTTAATTGTTAATTGTTTTGGTGTACTTTGATACATTGTATAAAAAGTATTCTGATTTCTCTAGCCTCCATCTTCCAAGAAGAGTGATGGTTCTGGGACATATACTAAGTTGCAGAATACCCAGGTGAGGATCATGTCCGAGAAGAAGCAGAGAAAAAAAGTGGAATCAGAAAGCAAGCAAGAAAAGGCTAATCGGATAATATCAGAGGCCATAGCAAAAGCAAAGGAACGTGGGGAACGCAATATTCCTCGAGTAATGAGTCCTGAAAACTTTCCTAGTGCTTCAGTTGAAGGAAAAGAAGAAAAGAAAGGTAGACGGATGAAATCCAAGCCAAAGGACAAAGAGAGCAAAAAAACAAAAACTTGTTCTAAGTTAAAAGAGAAGACAAAAATTGGGTAAGTTGGTTAAGAATTAAATTTAATTCCTTTGAATTTTTTTGTGAAAGCGCAGTCTGTTTCATCTTTTACTTTTGATTTGTGTGTAATGTATTTACTCCCTCTTTGAAGTTTTAAGTTGTTAGATTCTGTGTGTACCTTATTTCCTTTTTTGAATGAATTGGGGAATATTCCAAGATTTATTGAATTTTACAATTCTGCGATCACAGCTTATTGTACGTTAATATTAGTAAAAGGCATTTAAAGTAGGAAAATATTTCATATATAAAACAGAAAAAGGAAAACAAAACAAAACCCATTGTTGTGCCCGGTCCAAATTCACTTTTTTTACAGAAAGTGCATTGAAATCTTGGATAAGATTTCTTTACCTCTTAGTTGTACTTCATTGGGCAGCTTATAGTTTGGAAATGTGAGATACAATCCTTTCTCATAAACCCACAACTTTGGACTAAACGGAATGACAAGAAAACTAAATCAACAATGTGTAGCTCTCATTTCTTCCTGGTCTACTCCCTCACTGTCTTTCTGATTTACTTTATGTAATAAAGAGGCCAGGTGAGGATTAATGCTACAAGACAATTATAAGGCCAAGGAATTGCTCTAGAAGGGTACATTAATCTTCGGTGTTTTTATTTGACTACTCATCTGATACATTTTCAAAAAATAAAATATAATAAATGTTAATATTTGTGTTATATTTAAATTTTTGCATGCAAGGGTAAAAATAGCCTAAGGTCAACAGTTTAGAATTATTTTTGCAAGAATATTTTGTCATTTTTGAAGGCTTTATGTGAAATTTTAGATAAAGTGTTTAATCTGCTTTTTTTCCACACAAAGTACATAGTAAAGAATTTCTTTATGCTTAAGAAATAATTGATACATTATATAGATATTTAGAACTAATACCAATTTGTAAAACAAATTAATTCTCAGCATTTTAAATGTAGCCACCAAACTGAATTATATTGTCATATCCTGATGCCTTTCAGTCCAAACCATTAAATAACATGGGCTTTCTTATCATAATAGAGCAGTGACTAATGTTTGTGATTTTCGTATTTTATTTGCAGACAGCAAAAATGAAATTTGAAAGTTAAATTTGTGCTCCTGTTATATTTAAAGGTTTTGGCATGAAAGTATCTTATTTTTCCAGTATTATGTCTAGTTTTAATTAGGAAATCCCATATTTAATCCTTTACTATATTAAGAACTAGTATAATTTAAGTTTTCTAGTTTCAACTTATATAGAGACATAGGCAAAGTGCTTGTATACACTATTTGGAAGGGCATTAAAAAAATAGTGCACAAACCTAGAGAAACTGGTAGGGAAACTTCAAAAGTTACAATAAGTTTAAATTTGGGAGGGAATAGGTAGAGGCAAAAGATACCAGAAGTGAATGTGTTTCAAGAAAAACAGTGTATATAAGGGGAAATTAGAAACAATCATAACAGAGAGAAACTGGATTTTTGAAACACGTGAATATGGTAGGGAGTAGTAATATATTGCAGTAGAATGTCTGACTTATTCTGTGATCTTTATATTTTTGTTAGAAATAGGTAGATTATTAATAACATTTTAATATTGCACAGCATTGATCAATTTAGTAGTTGTATTTAGAGTGTTCTTGAGAAGATAGGTGAAAATTGTATTGGAAAGATAAATACGTGGCAAGACACTGAGCAGTTGCCAGAGAAAAACTTATTGAGAGTGTAAGAGCATCCTTTTGATAAAGGAATTTATAAGTTGCAGCCCAGTAAAGTAAAATGGAAGTAAATGGAGGTTTGCCTTACATATTGTTTATAAGCTGTTGCAGTAAAACAATGACTTCTTGGTCATCTTTATCAGACAAAGATTGTCATGTTGGAGGAACATAGCTGGAGATGAAATTCATTAAAACCTAGAGTTCCTATCCTAGTCAATTGAAATGTTACTGTACTTTCCAATAAGCTGGTATATTTAAATTTTGAATTTTGACAATTTTTAAATCTCTGTGAAGTAATTTAAATAGTTAGGTTTAGGTTGTGTAATTTTAATTAGCCGCATTTCATGATATATTACACATTTTTGTGTGTGAAAATTTTATTTTTGTTTGTTTGAGAAGAATTGGGCTATTACCACTATCAAAAGACAAATACCAGATAAAGTTGAAGGGAATGTATGCTGGAGCTTAACCGCCAGCAGTGAAACAAAAATTCTGAGAGTAGCTAAGTTTGTAAACACTAAGCTACGGTTGATGTGTAGTCAGAGCTGGTGTTCATTTCACCCACACGTGTAATTTGATACGGTCTAGAAAGAGGAAAACTAGTACTGCTTCTGCTTGCTAGTGCATTTGAAACCTTTTTATCATTACTACTCTTGTAGATTAATTTTTTTAAAAATACAAGGAGAAAAGTGCCCTTTTCAGAGCACTTGAGTACAGTCTCATTTCATCTTTACACCTCTGTGAGTTACACTGGCACACAGTGTGCTAATTGGGTTAAGATCGTTGGCTTTGGAGCCAGGAGCATTTGTTCAAATCCCTGTTTTGTCACCTACAAGCAGTGAGACCCTGGACAAATACTTAACCTCTCCAACCTTTAATTTCTTCCTGTGTAAAAAGGGGATAATGATAGTACTAGCCTCATTTTGGGGATGAAATGATTTAACAGCATTTAAAGCATATGGAGCAGTACCCGGAATTTAATAAACGTTAGTCGTTATTTTCTGAAAATATAAATAGCATGCAGCTATTTAGGGAGAAGGCTGCGGCCAGGAGCCACGCCCTTTTCTTCAAGCCTAAAGTTTCACTGGTCTGCCTAAGTTCTCTTTCCATTAAGGCTCTTTTCCAAGATAGGACCAGTTAAAAAGTTAGGCAGACAGTGCTCACTTTGGTAGCACATCTACTTTAAAAAAAAAAAAAAAATCAAGCAGAAAAACTAAAACAGTTGCTAATTGTTAAGAGGGGTAGTAGTTTAACTTATTAATGGCTTTTTTCATATGAGCATGCTTCTGTTTATTAGGTAGCTAGGGTAGCATTTAGGAGACGTAAATTTTGTTTGCAATTTGCAATTATATGGAAGGGAGTGAGTTGAAATGGAAGTAGCAGGTGTAAAATAACGAAGTGAAGTAGGGAAACAGCATTTTTCTACTTTAATGTTGGTCATGATCTTGGCAGTCAGGTTCTAACAAGCTGCCTTTCAACTAGAGTAGCAGATATTTCTTTAGTATTAAGATGCTCCAAGAATGGAATGGAATGAATTTTATGGAGTGAATGAATGAGTAAGAGATTAAATATTAAATGTTACCAAATTGCTGAATTTGATTTGTTAAATCAAAAATAAAAATGGCAAGCTAATCCTTCACTGAAACCACAGGGACATAGCTAATGATTTAGTAATAGTAGAGCATTAGAGTCTAAAATAAATTCATTCTAAGACTTCAGAATTTTCTTATGGTTCTATTTGAGATTATATAGTAGTATATCACATGATTTAATAAGAGCATTTTTAAATTTATGGTTTATAACTTTAACATTTAAATTATGTTTCCATGTTGTCAATTAGAACTTACTTCTGTGTGTTACAGATTGTTGGACTGGCATAGGTGGAATGATTTTGATACTTAAAATGTTTTGTGGCCCTATAAATTTAATCAGTCCTTCATGATTAAACTTACTGTTTTCTTTTTTGTATTCATAATTCTTTCTAGGTATTATGCTAGGTAGGTATCAGGTGGCTAGAAGTAGCTTTTCTCTTGAGTGAAAGCAGAAAATTCTAAGTTAGGAAGTATTTATCAAATTCAAGCAAAAATTAAGGATGTTGGGACTCATAGGTGGCTCAGTTGGTTGGGCCTCTGCCTTCGTCTCAGGTTATCATTCCAAGGGCCTGCGATCGAGTCCTGCATTGGGCTCTTTGCTCAGCCAGGAGCCTGCTTCTCCCTCTGCCTACCATCCCCCCTCCTTGTGCACGTGCTTTCTCTCTCTCTCTCTCTCTCTCTCTCTCTCTCTTTCTGGTAAATACATGGATAAAATCTTTGAAAAAAAAAAAAGGGAAGAAAGAAATTAAGGACATCATACTATAAGGAAAAACAATAAAACATAATTCTGAAATTACATTGTGCCCTTTTTTGCTATAGTTTGCTTGAGTCCCCAAAAAGAATAAAGGAAAATAACATTTATTAATTACCTTGCATTGTATATATACATATATATGTATGTGTGTTTTTAAAATAAAACTAACATGTAAGTTTGTCCATATGCATGTCTGTATAGATACATTTACATCTAAATAAAATATATAAGGGAAAAATGAATTAACAAAATCTGAGGGAAAATATAATGGGTCATCAGAAATTGGGAATTTTCACTTCATAGTGCATGTTGTTAATAAAGTAACAAATGAGACCCTGATTGCATGTATTCAAAATAAGAATTTAATATCTGGGTAAAATACAAATATATTAATTAATTGTTTCTTGGCATCTGACCAAAAAAAACCTGAAAAATATATGGTATAAATTTATTACATTTTTAAGATTATTAATCATATGCAATTAGTAGTCTTTAGATGTCAAGCAGGTAAAATGTTTTATTGACTTCCCTCCTTAGATCTAAGATTAAACTCAGTGAAAATCTGAAACACATTCATCTGTAGAAAGAATTGATACAGCCTATAATATTTGTTATGAATTCAATGAAGATTTGCAGTTCCATTTTTAAGAACTATACTTTTACATAAAATGTATTAGTAAGGTCTTTTGTTAGCAAACAATGTGTTTTATGTATTTCATTGAATCTAAGATGTCATTGATTATAAGGCATGCCATTATTTTTTTTTTAAGATTTTATTTATTTATTTGACAGAGGTCACAAGTAGGGAGGTAGGAAGACGGGGGGGGGGGGGGGGGGGGGGGGGGGGGGGGGGGGGGGGGGGGGGGGGGGAGGAGGCTCCCCGTGGAGCAGATAGCCCAATGTGGGGCTCAATCCCAGGACCCTGGGATCATGACCTGAGCCGAAGGCAGAGGCTTAACCCACTGAGCCACCCAGGCGCCCCAAGGCATACCATTATTTTATGTGTCAGTAAGAAAGAAAAAAAATATTGCCAGTTAAAACTATGGCATGTGTTTGAGTATTAAATGAATCTTGATTTCATAGATGTTAATATATGGGGAAAATATGTACCTTAGAACCATGGACGTAAAGTTTTTGATTTAATGCTCCTACTCTGTCATATTTTTCAACATAAACACGCTTTTCTCTTTTTAAAAAAGAAGTAATTTTTAAGAATAAGAAACTGTGTTAATATATTGACCATGATTATTAATACTTAGCTAATACTTGTATCCCTAGTAACTGTATGAAACAACTCAGTGAATTCAACTTTTTAAAAAAATCCTATCTGCCCTTAAACAGGAAGTAATTTATAGTCCAAGTTTCCAAGAGCATATAAGACAATGTTACTTTCACAAACTGAAGGATTAACTAAAATAAAGGACCCTTTTAAAACTTGCTTTTCCCAGAGGCGTTTAAGCTGGAGTCTTGAGTTGACCCTTAAAATGGAGAGATTTCACCAGATTTAAAGTGTTTCTTTTTTTAAAAGTTTATATTTTATGACTTTAAAAATAGCCGCAGTGTCTTTCACTTGGCCTGCAAAGAAAAATATTATAATGTGAAATAGTATTTTTGCTTGTTCCCTTCACTTACAATGAATTGGATGCATTAATTACAACAAATGGACTAATTGGGGAAGATTCATTGTTTGTCCAATTATTGCAATGAGAGAATCAACAGGGGGCAATTACAGATTGACACTGTAGAATGCAGCTTGTTACCCAGCCTCTACTAATAAACATGTGGGCAGGATTCAGATGAGTGCATAAATTACATCTGAAAATCAAATATAGATGTCAAGTATAAACACGGAGGTTTTCTAGTGCAAATGAATTAACATTTCAAATTTATACTTAGTTTGAAATTGCCCTTTGCTGTCTGAAACAAGCTATGTTTTGATATTTAGTTCTTTTACTTGCCTGAGTATCTGTTGCTGCAATTTGCTAACATTGATAACAGAGCCCTTTAATGTTTAAAAAAAACAAAACTTGTAAAAAGCCTTTATTATTCATATATTCTGTATTTGGCACTTAGGTGATATTTCTAAGAATAGCAAACTTTCAGTTTATTTGAAGAATGTATCTATAATGAACTTTTAGTTTCATTTATAGTGATATTTTATAATTCGTATAGTAGACTCTTTGTGATCCTTTGGAAGAATGGAATGCTCTTTGGTAATTGGGTATTTTACTTAGCTGATTTCATTTTATTTTTCTACTTTTGGATTATCTGATTTCTCTCACATAATATTTATGGCAAACATTTGTCATAATACAGGCAGTAGAGGTTTTTGGTTGTTTGAAAATTAGATAAACTTTAACCTTAATAGTTTACTAGGAGATAATAATAGTTTCATATTTGTTGGTACCCATTAAGCTATGTATATTTATTGACTGTAAGTATCTGCTGACTGGTTGAAATACAGTGTTATTTTATTATAAAACCAGTAAGATATTGGAGATAGTAGGCTAGGAATAAAGAGACCTTTGTGTCCTTTACTAAACTTGAGACTTGGGCATTTTATTTCACCTTTTGGAGCTAAACCTTCCATATTAGTATATTGGGACTAGCACCTTATCTATCTCAGCGTTTTTCTCAGGATCAACCAAGATACTGTAGGCAAAAGCACTTTGGTGTGTTTTAAGTGCTCTATAAATATAAAATCATTTTATTATCCTGAAATTTTTTTTTAGAGTTTTCTATGATAGTAACCCTGAACCAGTGGTTCCCGAACCTGGTGGAACATCAGAATCTCTTAGGGAATTTTTTAGAAGTCTGATTGGAATCCCACTTAACTAGATCAGAAACCTGAGGTTGGGACCTGCAAATCTGTATTTTTCTTTTTCTTTTTTTTTTTTTTCCCCCACTTTTTACTTTGAACTAATCTCAGAATTGCAGAAATAGGTCAGAGTTCCTTTAGGCCCTTCACCCAGCTTCCTCAAATGTTAACATCTTATATAACCAAAGCACGATTATCAAAAACCCAGAAAAAAACACTTGTGCAATTCTATTAACTTTGATACCTCATGCACATTTTGTTAGTTGTTCCATTGTTTTGGCCAAGATCCTACATTTCACAGTGTTGTCATCCCCTTCTAACACTACTCCAATTTGGGATGATTCCTCAGTTTGGTTTTGTAATTTTTTTTTTTTTTTTTTTTTTGTAGAATGCCTCTCTGTTTGGTTTTGTCTGATAATTTCTGATTAGGAATCCTTATTTTTAACAGCCTTCTAATGAAGCCTACCTCTCTCACATTTAGGAATTACTCATCAATATCAACCTACTCTTTGTTCCCCTTTGTAGTGTCCCCTATGTGCCATTTTAGAACTGTACAATAAGCCAGTATGACTTCATTGTTTTCAAGAGTCAGTGTTCCGTGTTAGCAACCCTAGTTTTTAAATCTTAAAATATGTCTGTATTTTACTCAGAAATAGATCAGTCAAGCATGACTTAATGTTTTAGAATCGCCTTTTTCCTACCATGGAAATGTACCATTTTTTAACAGAAAGGACGTGTGTAAATATTTTGAACTCTGTAAGGCTTAATAGGAAACTACTATATTTGAAATATCTCTTACAAAGTTAGGATTTTAAAAAGATTTTTGCATAGGTTAAGAATGGTTAATGAGTTTATGAAATAAGATGCTCTTCCAGGCCTGTAGAACAGCTTGGAAGAAAATACAGAATATATGGAAAAAATAAATTAAAAGGTCCTTTTTTGTTTTGAAGAACATTTTCAAGTAATTAGTATAATGAAGGTTTATCCTAAGGTATTATGGGCAATGTTTTTACTAGGACCTACCCTCCTCCTCTGCTAAAAAGGGTAGGTATCTGAGGTTGATAGGGGGGCACGGCACTTACTAGTTCTTCTTTTCTAGAGATTTAGGCAATATTTATCTATAAAAATATTTGAGCAAATGGCAGAATGCATCCCATATATATTTCTACTGCCTAATTTTACTTAAGAGTTATCCCTGATCTTGCCATTGAATACCACCTGGGCAGGTGCCTTGGGCTTTATTGGGTGATCACAAGGAGCATCAAGCTGACCCATCAAGGAGGAGGTTTTTATTGGAAGAGGAGACTTCCAGTCTTGTTTCTTGATCTAGAAGCTGGTTACACATTTATGTTCATTTCAGAAAATACATGAAGCTGTTCTCTTTTGATGTGTGCACTTTTCTGAACTTATATAATGCTTTCATATTAGAAGACAGGTTTAGGAAAAGTGAGGAGTTGCCTTTGGGAACATTTTGAGAGCTTCAGTTCAAGCTCTGGAGTGAGGCATACGTAATTTTTATCTCTAGTCTTACTTTCAGTGTGACTTTGAGCAAGGCATTAACTTTCCTCAGCCTCCATTTCCTCCTCTTATAGAATGCTTGTATTGACTTCTTGGAATGGTATGAACATGAAATGAGAGAGAATGCATGTTAAAATCAGCAGAGACCGCCTCCATAAACAATGGCTAGATGGAAGCTTTGAAGATGTAAAGAAGTTCCAAGAGGTCAGATAACCGTGGGTTGAGGACTGAAAATGAAACAGTCCATATAAGCAGACGAGGAGGAGGAAGAACAAGATCCTATGATATGTAACAGTAGATAGGACCTCAAGGGAGAGTTTTATGTTAGCAGGGAAACCTGAGTAAGGAAAAGGGACCAGAAGAGGGAAGAAGTGACCAGTGAAAATGGTGAGAGGGAATGAAATATAAGCATGGTTGGTTCCTTCATGTTGTTTCAGGAGGTCTTTTCATACTCTGAATTCCTGATTCCAGCATGAGCTGCGTTTGTACTCTTACTTGCTTTCTTCATGTAGTCCAAAGAGTGCAAGTGAGATACCCAGTAAAAATCATCCTTCTCCTGTTGAAGGTGGTAATCATGCCATACAAGAATCATGTAGGAGTGACTTTTTCCAGAGGTTTCTTGCCTTGTATCCAATCATCCAGTCAGTGACCATGTCTGTTGATTGTGCCTCCATAATAAAGTTATGCTTTTCTTCACCTCCCATCCACACAGCGTGGCCCTGTGTTGCACTCTTCATGCCTCACTCGAGTTGTCATTAGCCTGACTTCTGGTTTCCCTGCCTTGCATTTCTCTTCTAGTTGCATTGCTCTCTTGTTTGAAATTCTTCCCCCCACCAATTTTATTGAGGTATAATTGACTTTTACATTGTGTATTCATTTAAGGTGTACGACCCAATAATTTGACATATGTTCCTATCACAGAACTGTCGCCATCACCTCACTAGTTGCAAATTTTTTTTCTCATCAACTTTCAAATATACAGTGCAGTATTGTTAACTATGATCACCGTGCTGTATGTTAAATCCGTAGAACTTATTTGTGTAAAATTCTCATAGCTTCCAAATGCTTAATTACTTTTTTTCATGTATTCAGAATATCTCCGAGCCGTTTGTTGGCAGTGGTGAACAAGACATTCTGTTTCAGTTCCTGCCCTGCGGAGCTTAAAAGCTGGCCTTAAGCTAAAATGTTAACTCCTTACATGTCATACAGGATCTTCTGTGATCTTCAGCTTGTCTAGATGACCATCTCTCTCTGCTTCCTCCTCCTGCAGTGCTTTGTGGCTCTCTGACATGCTCTTGTCCCTGTGTATTTCTCTCATTCTTCTCTAATATCCCCCCTGCCTGGAATGCACCCTTTGTCTTCTTTCACTACCAGGTGAACTCCCTTTTATCATTCATTTCCTATCTCAAACTTTACCTTTCTTGTAAAGGTACTCCTTTACAGCGGACAGAAGCACTTCTTTTGTGTTCACATTCCATCCAGTACTAAGTTCCACTTCTGCGTTTGATCCGTGTTCATATTTTAACAATGATACTTTAACGTTAGGGACTGTGTCTACTTTATCTTCAAATCCTAGAACCTGGAAGTGTCTGGCATATAATAATTAGAGGTTAGTTCAGAAAGTACTGTGTCAGGACTTTGCTAAGAACTCATTTGCATTGTCCCACTTACTTCTCAACAACAGTAGAGGTAGCTATTATAGGATCCCTATTTTCCTGGGAGGGAAACTAAGGCTAAAAGAGATCAAAGATTTGCCAAGTGTCTTACAGATAAGCAAATGGTAGAATCACATTTAAAATCTTTGATGCTGGGGCGCCTGCGTGGCTCAGTTGTTGAGTGTCTTCCTTTGGCTCAGGTCATGATCCCTGGCTCCTGGGACCCTGGGCTCAAGCCCTGCATTGGGCTCCCTGCTCAGCGGGAAGCCTGCTTCTCCCTCTCCCACACCCCCTGCTTGTGTTCCCTCGCTCACTGTGTCTTTCTCTGTCAAAGACATAAATAAAATCTTAAAAAAAAAAAATTTGATGTTATGATTTCAAAGTGTGTCCTCTTAACCTCCAAGTTCTCCCACATTAATAAGTAATTGTTGAAGAAAATTCTTCTATGTTTCTGATACATCATACTTGAAAATATTTGGGGAAATTTTCTCTGTTTGGAATATAGATATCTAAAATGGAATTTTTCTGATTAGCAGTTAGCATGGTTTGTGATTAGTATGGTGCTTCAAAATCGTGCCCTCTCATCTATTGAACCAGAATAAGGAAATGCCAGAGCTCTGTACTTTCTACCTCTGATCAGGAAAAAAACTGAAAGTACATTTTCTTTTTAAACATTTGTATTTCGTGTGTGTGTGTGTGTATACATATTATTTACATAATTAATTACATATTATTTCGTGTGTGTGTATACACATGTATACACACATGTGCATATATATGTGTATGAGAGAGAGACAGGCAAACTGTGGAAATATTTAAAAAATATGAAAAAAAGAGTTCTTGACTCTTTAGGAACATACAGTAGAGCTAAGATAAGCCATAGCATAAGTGAAATAATTAAAGGACAATTCATTGTTAAAATGTTTTAAGGGAGAAATTAGGGAAAAAACAGTCAAGGCCTCTAGGGAATAGGTGGGATATAAGGACATTTAGTGGAATTTGAATTTTGTAAGAGGTAGAAGGGGAGAAAACCTCATTCCAAATCTATAAGACAATAAGTGAATTATTTTAATTACTAAATACGGTTGTAGCACTTGACCTTTTTTCTCCCATGAAAAATAATTTTGAGCTTGAGAAATAAGGGATAGAACTTGAGTGCCTTTCTGTGCTTAAAAGTGTGTTAACTGTAACATTGGTTTGTGTTTGTTCCATTAGAATACAGTTCTTGTCTTGAAAACATCATTATGGATTTCATGATAATTACACTCTTTGGTTGAATATTCATGTGATATGAAATGGAAAAAAGTTTATCATTGCAATCTTAATACGACAACAAATGGAAAAAGGCAGAGAGTTCATACTGTTTACTCTTTTCCTCTTGAAACAGCAAACTCATTATTACATTGGGTAAGAAACAAAAAAGAAAGAATGAGTCTTCAGATGAGATATCTGATACAGAGCAGATGCCACAGCATACATGCAAAGAGGAAGACTCTCAAGTGAGTACTGCATTTGTTTTCTGAGAAATGAAGCACTGATAGAATTATCTAGACAGCCTAAAACTGCTTGATGGTTATTTATACTATAGTTTAGTAGTAAAACTACATTTTATTAGATGGTAGAACTCGAAGACAGCATTATGATAATATGCTCCTAGTAGTATTACCGTAGAATGTCCAACCTGGGAGGAAACTTACGTACCCTCTCTAAACCCCTTATTTTTCAGACAGTGAAACCAAATCCGGGAGAGGTTAAGTAATAGTCCAAAGTCCCTGATGGCTTTTAGCATGGAGAAATATCTAGTGATACTATTCTATACTTATAGAGTGCTTTTGAATGAACTTAAGGATGGAGATCCTAAGTTTTAGAATCACATACAGTGATAGAGCAAATGGCTCAAATCATTCCTAGAGATAATTCCTTTGGTCTGCTTCTGTCAAAGAAAAGATAACCAGTTATATTAAAAATCCCCTAATGTAGACAAGCATACTGTGCATTTTGCCTTTTTTTTTTAATAGGTGGTTATTCAAACTAACCTTGTGAAGTTTAAAAAAATGTGTATTTATATATATATATATATAGGGAAGGTCATAATAATTCAGGCCACCCTCTGCTCTCTAATAATTTAAGTACAACTCTAGGCCGTATGGGTGGTGGCAGTTGTTGAATTATGGGGCCAGAAAGCCCCTGAATGGCCTTTCTTCTTCCTTATGCAGCTTCTTATCCAATGGGAGAGTAGTGGCTCAAGGCTCCTGGGCTGCTGCAAGAGTTGAGGTAAGGGCAGTAACTGAGCTCCTAATATTACGTGGCCTGGCTTTTTTGTCACATGTTATCCTTCACTCAGGCAGACTTACAGTTACCTTATTCACCATGAGAAAATTCAGTTTAATTTTTACTAGCATTAAGGCTGGCCATTTTTCCATTATGTAATTACCAAACAATGAAATGGTAGAATAGGTTAACGTGCACATTTCTTCCATACCTTTCATTGCAGTGTTAGTTGTTTGATAGGCATGTTGCTTTAACACAAAAATATAAGTGGAGAAAAAAAAAGAAATATTTTCTAGAAAATGATTATAAATCTGTATTATTGATATATTTAAATGTATACTATGAATGATGGAGAGGTCCGTGTCGTTTTCAACCACCAGGGACCATCAGGATTTGAAAGCCGAAAAAGTAATTTAAGTTTCAGGCTTGGAGTCAGCTGGAAATCTAAAAATCTAAAAAATAATTAATTTTTTACCTTTAATCTTAATACACAGTACTTCAGTAGTCTGACTGTATTTGCAGACTTCATTTTAAAAAAAAAAAACCCTGAGGGTTATTATAGGAAACAACGTGTTACTATAACAAAGTATTAGTCATATACGAGTGTATTTCTGACCACTTATGTGAAGTGTTGTGGACAGATCCATTGAAGCCTCTAAGAAGAAAAAAAGCTGGAAAAAAGACATTCGAAGAAAGAATTTGTCTCTATTTTAAATTGTACTTTGAAAACATTAAGAGAAAGAAAGCCAGAAAAAAGCACATCAGCTAAAAATGTATACACCAAATTAGTTTTTATATCTTTAAAGTAGTAGTGATACTACATGACAGAGAAAGTAATTTGATGAAAATGGTGCCTTGTTTGGCTCTGCCTGATGTGTAACTGGGTACTTTAGGAGAATATAATTTATTTCACTGTAATGATTCCAGCTGTAATCTTATAATATCTATAATAACCTTATAATATTCCAGCTATAATCATATAACTCAGACTTTTTAGTTAATCTTTTAGACTGATAAAGTCTTCATGAGGGTGCAGTTTACAAATTTATTGCTCTCATTTTATCTTGTGAAGAATCAATTAAATTTGTACTTTTGAGAGTTCAAAGGATTCTTTCAGGCCACTAATTTACAATTTACTGAAGACCTAAGTGAGGCATCTCACAGAACTAATAGATGCCTAAATGACCAGAAAGGAAATTTAAATGCTGAAAACATGAGACAGAATCTTCTAAAAGTATCTGAATTATTCTTAAACTTCATCATTTAGAAGATTTATGCCCAGTGAGACATAACATTGGTAATACATGTTATTGTTAGAATAATAAATGTCACTGTTGGTTTATTAATTTAAACTAGTCTTCAATATTCAGAGCCATATGATACCTGTTGTAGAACTCTAAATATTCCTGTAGCCTTGTATTAGACTAGATAGCCATAGAATTTTTCTCTCAAGTAATAATAAAAATTAGTGTTTTGTTTTGTTTTTTTCAAAATAAGATGTGGGAAAATTTGGGATTCTAGAAGTCCTTTTATTATAACCTCTATAGCCACCTTCCCTGTCTCCCATATTAACAGAAGTGTTACTTTGAGTTTTGAAAATGTAAATGTCTTCATGGCCAAGAGATGGTGAGACCCATCCTAAATGAGCCATGAAGTTACCTACTCTATTTGGCTGAGCTAACTTGCCGTATTAGTGCCTTTCTTTCTCACCATAGTCCACAACTCAAGAGAAAGAAGCAAAGTAAGGTTAAAAGCCACTGCCAACTTTTTGGATGCAGATAACAGTTTCTCCCCAGCCTTCTGTACTGACTGAACCATCTTTGTCATGGCTGTGGAAACAGGAAAGGCCTGCCAAATTGAGGATATTGGCAGAAACCAAAGAGAAAATACATGGGTTATTTTGCAGTTTACACTATGGGGGAATGTCATGGGAGTTACTAAACATGTAAAAGAAAATGGCATAGAAAAAGGGAGAAGGGGTAGATTTACCAAATATTGAGCAGTAGAAAAGTTGGCTGAGATGCCTCCACCCATGAAATTTTAAAGAGGTGGAAAAAAGCAAACCTAAGTCCTTTGAAGTTGTCAGGCCAACGTGAGATTTTGATTTTATAGTGAGGGACATCAAATATTAGATCTTTAGGGAGGTAAGTAAAGCCATGTGTATTTGATACGTGATTTAAAATCACTTAGTTTATTTTAAAATTATGGTACTACATGTAATACTTTTCAAAAGGCTTACTTCTGGTTTTGATAGTGATGTTCTTTATTTTTAAGGGAAGCTAGTAAAGTTAGTAAAACACTGGCTCCTCTTTCATACACATTTAATTATTTGGTAGATTTACTTGATTATTTTGTGTATCTCTTCTAAAACATTTTATATTCTTTTGTTTTAAACACAAGTTCATGGATTTTTGTGGCAAATATTTGATTTATTCTTCTAGTTTTATGTCCCCGATTAATTATTTAGCCAGTATTCATCTGATGCACTTTTAAGGTTTGGGGCAGAAACTGTGACAGTATTAATAGTTTAAAATATGTGTTGCCTAAAGTGTGGAATAGCTAAATAAAACATGTTTTTACTCTTCATAATGATAGTTTCTAAAGGGAGATAATTAAGCAATAAACGTATTACTAATAAAATGGGTTTTGTCCAAGCTGTGAAATAGTTAAATAAAGTAAATCTTTTTATTCCTAACAATTTCTAAAGAAAAGTGATCAAGGTATTACTAATCTTTGTTATTTGAAACTTAAGGAAGTAAAACAAGATTCTAAGCCTGTGGCAAAGGGCAAGTTATAATCTTCCTTTAATTAAAAGGAAAAATGAGAAAAGATGATGGTTGAACACAATTTCAGAAATTTAATGTACAAAATTACCACACTAAAAGTAATTATTTTAAAAATCTCGCCTTGAAAATCGGTCATATAAGTATGTTCCTTATGGTTCATTGCAGAAAAGAAGATCAAATCGTCAAATTAAAAGAAAAAAATATGCAGAAGATGCAGAAGGGAAGCAATCTGAAGAAGAGGTTAAAGGTTCTATGAAAATAAAAAAGAATTCAGCTCCTTTACCTGGTGAACAGCCTTTACAGTTATTTGTGGTAAGACATATTTGGAATTATGACTACAAATTGTTTGAAATCAACATACTTTAAGATACTTTCATTATCTTTCCTTCTAAAACCTACTCCAACTTTTCCTCCTGGATTCCTGTTGTAGTTAATAGAACCAGTAATTATTCAGATTAGAAACTTAGGAATTCATCCTCTCTGTTTTCTTCCTTTGCCTCGTCATCCGGTTTATCACCACATTTTTCACCCCCTAAATATATATTTCTGAAACTCCTCCAAATTCTACCTTTTCTGTAGAATATTTCTAAGTCACAGGCCTGATCATTGTACTGTCTACTTAAAGCTTCTCTTAGAGCTTCCCAAGTCTTACAAAAAATAATGATGCCTTCTTAGCACATCACATAAAGCCCTTTGTGTGGATTTTTTTGGCCTTCTCTCAAACTTCTTTACAAGCACTGAATCCTCTGGCCTTATGAACATAGGTGCACTCTCTGTCTTTGCGTATTGCAATTTCCTCTCTTAATCTTCCTTATCTGGATTGTGAACCAACCACTCATCTGCCAACTGAGTGATCTGCCACCTTGGGCAAGTACTTAGTCCTCTATGCCTGAGCTTCCTAATCTGTACAGCAGGGAGATGACAGTGGCGTAGTGTAGTTGGAAAGATTAAATTAGTTAATGTGTGTAAAGTGCTGATAATAACGCTGAGCCAATTAAGAAGCACAGTGTGTTTACCATGATCATGATGATGCAGATAATGACGAGGACAATAACAGCAATGATTTCATTTTCCATTTTTTATTCCTAACATTTAACACAGTGCCTGACACATGTGCTAACTGAACAGTTTCAGTGTGTTCATAAACATACAAAGTGGCGGCTAAAGGAACTTTTAGAATGTGACATTGTGTCTTCTTTCCTCCTTCCCATAGGAGAATCCAAGTGAAGAAGATGCTGCAATTGTAGACAAAATACTGTCTTCTAGAATTGTAAAAAAGGAAGTAAGTAATCACACATTACATTTTACCCTTTATATTCCATGGCGCTATTGTTAAAATCATAAGTATTGATTTTATTTTCTTAGGTATCACCTGGAGTAATGATTGATACAGAAGAATTTTTTGTAAAATACAAGAATTAGTAAGTATCTGAGTTCGAAAATGCTGATTTATATATAAATATACTTAAACATATTAAGTTAAATTATTTCTTTTATTTTACCTGAATTTTAAAATGTTTTGTTAGTTCAAAATCTTTTGTGGTAAAATTTAAGTGAATTTTTTTCAGGAAGTGTTAATTATTAACATCAAAATGCAGGAACCTTTATAAAATGTTCTGTTGCAAATGATAGACATTATTATATTTATATTGTTGAATTTTTCAGATTTTATTCACATTATTCCTATACTTAGGTGAAAAACTGTTTTTAAAAGAATTAACACTGATTTCAAAACAAGTTAGCTTTCTGATCATTACAAAACTGTTACAATGAGGAAATAAATGATAAATCACATCTTGTTACCTTTATGATTTAGTTTATCATTCTGTTTCTCTGTGTCAAATTGCACATCTTTATACTGCAGCCTTAGGATATAGTGATCATAGTAGCTTTATAAATTGAATGGAGTCTGTTAACATTAAATGAAATGATGAGCTACCTGTTCATAAAGTTGAGTATTCTGTATTGAGTGCTGTGATTAAAGATAAATTTAAAAAAACCAAAACGTGTTATTCTATGTCATTCTAATATATTGCTTTCATACAAATTTTAGCTCCTATCTTCACTGTGAGTGGGCCACCGAACAGCAGCTTTTGAAAGATAAAAGGATCCAGCAGAAAATCAAACGATTCAAATTGAGACAAGCACAAAGAGCACATTTTTTTGCTGATGTAAGAAAAAGAAATAAATGAGACTATTATGTGTTGAACTCTGAATACATGCAGTATTTATCAAAAATTTAAGTATTATTCATTTTAATTCTTAGGCTTCCAAGTTTGATATTTGAATACAAATGCTATCTACATAACTAATTTTCTCTCCCCAAATTTAGCTTGGAAACTAGCTGAAACAGGCACAGTGATAATTCAGAGTGGTAGATAACTCTTGTAATTTTTTTTTTTTATTTATTTATTTGTCAGAGAGAGAGCAAGCACAGGCAGACAGAGTGGCAGGCAGAGGCAGAGGGAGAAGCAGACTCCCCTGCTGAGCAGGGATCCAAATGTGGGACTCGATCCCAGGACGCTGGGATCATGACCTGAACCAAAGGCAGCCGCTTAACCAACTGAGCCACCCAGGCGTCCCTGATAACTCTTGTATTTTTAAATTAGCATGTATTTCAGTACTTAGAGTTGAATATGAGTGGGTTAATATCTCAAGAATTGTATCAGCAAAGATACCCAAGTAATGGAAATGGTAATATAGCAAATGAATGGAAACTTAAGATTTTTCAGTACATGAAATACATTGCATATTTTCTATGCCAGGTTTGTGCATGTATGAACAAATCATCATAGGCATAATTCATTTTAAAGGCTCCACCAATTACTTTGATGTCCTTTCCTGCTCTAAATTTTTTTCTTTTTTCTTTTAATAGGCTTGTTTTAGAGCAATTTTAAATTCATCTAAATTTTTGATGTTTTAATTTGAAGAACTTTTTGAGTTTTTATTTTGAAAAATCTAAGTTGCGAAAATAGTACAATGAATTCCCATTTATATGTGTGTGTGTGTGTGTGTGTGTGTGTGTGTTTCACTATCCTTGACACACAGTGTTAGTTTCAGGTGTACAACCTAGTGATTCCACTAGTCTGTGTCTTATACTGTGCTCAGCACAAGTCTAACTGCCATCTGTCACCATACAGCACTATTACAATACCACTGACTATATTCCCTATGCTGTATGTTTTATTTTCCTACATATATTTTGATAAGATTCCCTGAATGTTAATATTTTACCATGTCAGCTTTGTTACTCACATTTGTTCTCCCTCTGCCTCTGTCCTCTTCTCTCTCTCTCTCTCCCCCTCCTATGCACATACATTTCTTTTCTAAACCATTTGAACATAAATTGCAAATACTTCAGTATTTAATTTTTTAAAAATTCTGTCACATAATAATGGTATAATTAACACTGCGATAGTATTAGCTCATCTATAGACCAACCTTATTCATGTTTCACTAATTGTTCCACTATTTTTATAGCAAAAAAAAAGGTGTTTTTGTGTTTATTGTGGTCCAGAATCCAATCCAGCATCATATGTTGAATTTAGTTGTCATGTCTCTGTTTGTCAGTCTTTCTTTGTTTTTCATTACTTGGACATTTTTTTTTTATAAAGAGTATAAGTGGTTTATTTTGTAGAATGTCCCTAAATTTGGGCTTGTCTATTGTTGCCTCAGGATTCAAGTCATGCATTTTTTTAAAAGACCATCACTCTATTGTACAGCCAAAACTAATATAACACTAAATGATAACTGCACTGGAATTAAAATATTTTAAAAATAAAAGACCACCACAGAAATGATGCTGTACCCTTCTCACTGAAGGAGGAGGAGAGTGATATCTGTTTGCCCATTACCTGTGGTGGTAACTTTAATCACTCGGTTATGGTGGTCTCTGGCAGATTTTTTCAACATGAAGTTATGGTTACTTCCTTTGTACTTATAAAATCTCCTTGAAAAATTTGATGACCTACTCAGTTTATGGATGCTTGGAGGCCAAAAATTTAAAGACTAATTTTTTTCACTTGACTCAGGTACAACATAAATTGGAGCTATGCAGATTGTCTTAAAGTACCTCATTACCATTCTGATGTTGGGCAGTTATCAAGAGATCCTGAGATGATACTGTCATTCAGGAAGGATTTGAGACACTGAAGAGAACTAAAGACAGAACCGTGAAGCTCTACAGTATTTAGAGGTTAAGCAGAGGAGGAGAGGCAGCAGAGATAGCCAAGAAGGACTATTGAAAGTGAGGCATTCAGAAAGGAATAATAAGCAGCCAGGGAGACAAGAGAAGGAACAGCAGTCTGTTCAGAAGAGAGAAGGAGAAGTATAAAAACATGGAGGTGTGCCATAACATGGGGTTTGAAAAGCATGTGTTTTTGTACTTTGGGAGCATGAAATCTGGGGCGCACCAGTGCCATTGATAGGAGATGAGGCTGGAGGACAAGGTAGGATCCTCAAAATCAATGTAGGCCTAACCCCCAAACAAGGGAGGGTCAGTGAAGGATTTGAAGCAGGAGAACAATAGATAAGATTTATATTTGAGAAACATCACTCTAGGGTCATTATGAAAATGGACTAAAGGGAGGCAGGAAGGTAGTTGAAAATTAGTTAGGCGGTTGTTGAGATCCACGTAAGAAGTGATGAAAGTGATGAAAGAAAGAAGTGAGAAAGAGGAAGGAGGAACCACTTTGAGTTGTAGTTGAAGATAGAATCTGTAAGAATTGATGACTTACTGGATGTGGAAGATTAAAAAAGAGAGAGAGAGAGAGAGAAGGACTCTGAGCTGACTTCTGAATTTCTGACTTGTGTAACTGGGAGTAAAGTGTGGAAGGGGTGCTGTGTTACCATTAACCTACTAGGAAACTATAGGAAAGAAGCAAAGGCTGAAGAGTAAATGACTGCAGTTTGAGGTAGCTCAGGTAGAGTTGGCATCCACTGAAGTAACTGGGTCCTGAGCCCAAGAGTCATCAGTCGATAGTGTTTGATAGAGGGACTCCTGGGTGGCTCAGTCGGTTGAATATCTGCCTTCGGCCAGGTCGTGATCCTGGAACTCCATGATCGACTCCCACATTGGGCTCCCTGCTCAGCGGGGAGTCTGCTTTTCCCCTTCCTTCTGCCCCTCACCCTGTTCGTGCTTTCTCTCTCTCTCAAATAAATAAGTACAATTTTTGAAAAAATAATGATGCAGCTGAGAGATGAGGTGGGGTGATTGGTCTTCAACACGTAGACCTGAAGAAAGTGGCACAAGAAAGGTGCGGAGGCTCTTCTAGGAAAATTTTAAAGAATGTATCTTCAAGAGTAAGTCACTTACCTGAGGTATCTTATTTCATAGTGTTATTCAGTTGGTTTTATTACACATAACGTGATGATTCATTATATGGACAAGTATTCTAGATATCTTTTGGAAATTAAAAATAGAAGTGAGCCATTTATTGAAAATTTAGTTGAAATCAAACTTCTGTTTGTTCTAGAAAATAGCTAGTAAATTTATGTTTATTTCACTTTTATCTTTCTACTTCTTTGTCAATTATCACTTAAGTTAACTTTTTAATTTTAGATGGAGGAGGAACCATTTAACCCAGACTACGTTGAAGTAGACAGAGTATTAGAAGTCTCTTTTTGTGAAGATAAAGATACTGGTGAGGTAAATATTTAGGGGAAAAATTTTTTTAATTAGGAAGAACCTGAAACTTTCCAAATATTAAAACTTACTCCTTTTTAAAAATTAATGACCCAAAAACACTGAAAAATGTTTCATTGGTTTTTATTGATGTAGGTTAAGTATATTTAAACTGTTTCTAAGTACTCTTTTTCAAAATAGTAAAACGAAAAAATTTTTTTACAGCCTGTTATTTACTACTTAGTAAAGTGGTGCTCATTACCATACGAAGATAGTACATGGGAACTAAAAGAAGACGTAGATCTTTCAAAAATAGAAGAGTTTGAACAGTTACAAGCTTCAAGGCCTGACACAAGACATTTGGTAAGAATCATGTCTTAGACAACTTCCTAAAATCTTAGCACTTCTTTTATTCAGCAGGTTTAATGTAATCTTTGCATTTTTAATTGTGATTTTGGTGTACAATGAATACCTTATTTTAAAAATTGCCACATAGTATCTTATGTATGTTAATTTGACTATTCCTCCACTAGTGTGTGTTCCAGTTTTTTGCTCTCATAAACAATCCTGCATTGAACATTGAACCCATGTGTACAAGCCCCTATAAGACAAATCAGAAATGTAATCACTTGGTCAGAGCATATGTGCATTTATGATTTTGATGAGTATTTCCTTCAAATTTCCCTCGGCAAGTTCCAAATGCTTCTGTCTCATCTCTGAATTTAAGAGTTTTCCACTACTGTTTCTCTCAGGTCATTTATAAAAATATCAAAAATACCAGTTTCAGCTCAAGTTGGAGTTATTAATTCTCTATCTCTATAATAAGGAAAAGTCCTTATTATACCCACCTTTTCCTTCTTTTCTAAAAACCAGTTAATTCTCCATAACTAAATAGTTACAGTTCATCTCCTTCCATAGTACCTTTATTTTTTTTTAAAGATTTTATTTATTTATTTGACAGGCAGAGATCACAAGTAGGCAGAGAGGCAGGCAGAGAGAGGAGGAAGCAGGCTCCCTGCTGAGCAGAGAGCCCGATGTGGGGCTCGATCCCAGGATCCTGGGATCATGACCTGAGCCGAAGGCAGAGGCTTAACCCACTGACCCACCCAGGCTCCCCCATAGTAGCTTTATTTTAAAAGAACCTTTTATATGGAGTATTGTTGAAAGCCTACATAAATTCAGTATGTTGATTTTTTTTTTTTTTTAATTATTGACTACATGCATATCTTTTCCCTGGTCAAAAAATAAAAAGTATGCGACACCTGAGTAGTTTGGTCAGTTAAGCATCTGCTTTTGGCTCAGGTCATGATCCCAGGGTCCTTGGATCGAGTCCCACATCAGGCTCTTTGCTCAGTGGGGAGCCTACTTCTCCCTCTGCCTGCCTCTCCCCCTGTTTATGCCCTCTCTCCCCACCGCTCTCCCTCTCTTTCTCTCTCTGACAAATAATAAATAAATCCTTAAAAATATTTTTTTAAATAAAAAGTAGGTTATTAAGTTTCCTAGTAAACTATAGAATTTTAGAAGGCTATGGCAAGTTGTGATATTGTTGATAATTAATGTTTTATTTTCAATTCCTAAAATTATTTACTTTCAATCCTAAAACATAGGATTATTGTCATATGGATTCAGTTTGGGGGAGCCAATCAAAAGAAATTCACCATGAGGAGACCTATTATGATTTTATTGAATATTTTGTCCCGTCCTTTTTCAAATGTAATTTGGTCATAGAAATTTCTTACTTCACTAAAGAGGGAATTTACACATGAAAAGGCAGGAGCAGTTGACTTTTCCATTAGCATCAGAGTAAGGAACAACTGCCATGAAAAATGTGGAGGTGCAACAGAAGAGATGGAATGAATTAAAATTGTTCATGAAATAAGTCATATTTTGGTTTTGAGGGGGCTTTTTAAAAAAAGATTTTATTTATTTGACAGTGCACAAGCAGGGAAAGCAGCAAAGGGAGAAGGAGAAGCAGGCTCCCCACTGAGCAGGGAGCCCAATGCAGGACTTGATCCAAGACCCTAGAATCATGACCTGAGCCAAAGGCAGACATTTAACCAACTGAGCCACCCAGGCGCCCCCATAATAACTTTATTTCTGATAGCCAGTATAAGTATTCATCAGCAGGTGAATGGATAAAGTTATTATGAACATTAGTATACAAGTCTTTGTCTAGTCATGTGCTTTCATTTCTTTTCAGTAAATAGTTATGAGTAAAATGGCTGGGCCTTATGTTAGATATATGTTTAATTTTTTAAGAAACTGCCAAGCTTTTTCCAATTGGTCATACCATATTACGTTCCCAACAGCCTTGTGTAAGAGTGCTAATTGCTTCACATCCTTGTCAGCACTTGGAACAGTGTTTTTAATCTTAGTGATTCTAGTATATATATAATGGTATGACATTGTGATTTTCATTTACATTACCTACTGATTAATGATGTTGAGAATCTTTTCATATGCTTATTTGCCATTAGTGTATCTTCTTTAATAAGGTGCCAGTTCATATATTTTACCTATTTTTTTATTGGCTTGTTTGTTTTCTTATTGAGCTCTAAGAATTATTTATATGTTCAAGATGCAAGTCCTTTATCAGATATATGATTCGCAAATGTTTTCTCTGTGGCTTGTATTTTCACTATATTAACAAAGTAAAAGAACAAAAGTTCCTAATTTTGATGAAATCTAGTTTATCTGTCTTTTCCTTATGGATCATACTTTTGGTGCTATCGCTAAGAAGTATTTGCCAGAAGTTTTTTAGTTTTAGGTAACGTTTAGGTCTACAATGAATTTTGAGTTAATTTTTGTGTATAGTACATGTATGAATCAAAGTTCATTTTTTGCTTATGGGTATCCAATTGTTCTAGTGCCGTATTGTGGATAAAACCACCTTCCATTCCTGGGAAAAATCTACTTGGTCATGATACAGGGATATTGGTGTATAGTGGGTTTTTTTGTTTTGTTTTGGTAATATCTTTTATTTTAGTGCCTGGGCTTCATGGAATGAGTTGGAACATATGTTATCTTCTTCAATTTTCTGGAAGAGTTTGTGGAGAACTAATGTGGTCTTTAGATGTTTGTAACATTTCACCGTAACACTGTATAATGTTATGCTTCTATAATTATTTTGAAAGCAATGTTTTTACCATGTATGAGGTTTGTGCAAGATTAAAAAATCTGGAATACACGGTTCTTTGTTTTCCCACAAAGGATCGTCCTCCTGCTAATATTTGGAAAAAAATTGATCAATCCAGGGACTATAAAAATGGCAATCAACTCAGGGAATATCAACTGGAAGGACTCAACTGGCTCTTGTTCAATTGGTACAATAGGTATGTAGTGTACCAGCAGAAAAAAAGCTTAATGTGTTGGTTTTTTTTTTTTATATGTGTCAAAATATGTTAAGTAAAATAGTTCCTGATGTTGCTATATTATTACTGTCATGGAGTCTTTATTATTGAAAATGAGGTTATCTCAGGAAGATGTGTAAATTATAATTTAGGATTTTGACTTCAATTGCTTCATTTAAATGTATGCCAGTCAGAATAGAAGAAAGTTGATAAGATGATTAATAGTAAAATTTGAAATGCCTTTCTCAACATCATAAAACATTTGTTATGTTACGGAGTATTTTTCAACTTATCAGCTTATACTGCAATCTGCCAATAATTAAATCTAGTTAGTAAAGTGTGAGCAATTATATCAGTAAGAATTAAGTAGGTCTATTATTTAAGTCTTTAGAGAAGCAGATTGTCAGCAGTTGACAAGGCATAGAAATCAAAATATAAGAACCTAGTAATGAATTTATGCTTTCTATTAATTATTTATTTTCCAGGTTGTTCAAAATGCTGGGTGGAACATTAGCTCACTTTTTTACAATGAAAAGATAATTGCAAAAGAAGTGAAAAATGGACCCATGATTTGGAAAGTATAGTGGCATATACAAGAGAGCAAGCAAAGGCATTGTGATTAGTAATAACAGGACAGTTTGATGACACTTTTTATTCAAAATCATTCTTCCATGTTTTTACTTCTCACGTGATTCTTCTGAGTCGTTGCACTCAGTAATTGTGAGTCCTGAGACTCAGTCATGTGGAGTTGGGGGGACCTGTTAACTCCACACAGAGTTCTTTCCTCTAGAGCTCATATTTTCTAAATGTGTATATTTTCTAAATGTTAACCATCATTTTCTAAATGTTTATATTTTCTAAATGTTAACCATCATTTTTCCCAAGAGATCCTTCCAGGCAAAATAGTTAACAAAGTATTGTTTTACTTGAATCCCCTTGTTGCTGCCCTTCCCCATTGCCCACATTGCTTGTTTTAAACTTCCAGCACTTTCCTCAGGCCATCTATCACAACCCTACCCTCTTCACCCAAATGTGACTGCTCCATAGAGAAGCCTAGGGCCCGTAGGTGAACTTGTTCAAGTTCTTGCCTGCCCTCACAGCCAGGCCAACAAAAGTATCTCCATTCTTAGCTTTTTTTTTTTTTTTTAGCTCTCCTCATGTGCCAGAAGTTAAAAGGTGCCTCCACAACCAAGACTCATCCACACCTCTGTTCTGACATGCCGCTCAGCCGGTTTTCTCAGAGCCTCACTCCATCAGCTGTCTGCCTGCACTCTTATACCTTCAAGGCTTCTCGAGACTAGTGCTGTCCCTTCACTCTGTGAACAAATCTGGGTCTAACCTTTCATAAAAATGCAAGAAAGAAAAGGATAAACCTTCTCCTGTTGGTTCTGTTTTTCCTTCTAGCAATCTTGAGCCGTCTGTAGTTTTGTGGAAGAAAACCAACAGGAGCTCTTCCCGTTTCCTCATCTCCAGCTCGCTTTAAACCTGTTGCTTGGATGTGATAATTTGTCTTTGAAACGTGTTACTTCCCAATCCGAGGGGTAGTTTTCACCCCTAGTTTGCTTTGTCCCTGCTGCTTTGGGTTGTGGTTGCTCCTTCTGTAAACCTTCCCCCATTCTCACCCCCAGCAGCTTCCATCGTGGGACTCTCTCCAGACCCCGTGACCTGGAGATCTGCTGGTTTCCCTTCCTCTGCTTGCCCTTTCAGTGTTGCGTTTTCCTCCTAACGGTGCTCTTTTGCTCCTTCCTTGTAGTACAGGTTTGTTCATCCTAAGCTGTACTCCACACAGCCTATGCCTTCGTTTAACAATAACATCCTAATGGTCTCGTATCTTTATATCGAACTTGAGATATCTCTAACTTGAACTCCAAGCCCATATTTTTCTTTGCCCCTTGCTACTTTAAAGTCTATCTCACTGTTCTTTTATCAGCACAAAATTCAAAATTAACCTTATCGTTTCCCCTTTCCTCTGTACCAAACTTGTTCTTCCAACATATTTTGTATTTCCATTAAGAGTAACACAATTAAGGGGCCCTTGGCTGGCTCAGTCAGTAGAGCATGCAACTCTTGATCTTAGGGTCATGAGTTCAAGCCCCACATTGGCTTGGAGCCTACCAATAAATAAATAAATAAATAAATAAATAAATAACATGATTCATTTAGTCAACAAGACTGAAATCTGGCTGTCATCCAATACCCCGTATATCTGGTTGGTAAGTCCAAATCATTCTCAGTCATAGTTAACTTTGGAATCCATTCTCTCCTCTTAGTCCCCTCTCCCTTAGTCCAAGTGCCCGCCATTGTTCCCTGTGTTATTGCAGTACTTTCCCACTCAGTGTTCCAGCTTCTACTCACCTCACCTTCTAATATCCACAGTAGAGCCAGAGTGAACCTCAGAGTACAGACGCGATCGCGTTGGGTTTCTTTAAAAATTTAAGTGACTCCAGCTGCATAACAGAATGATGTCCAACGTTCTTTATTTGTGACCTCTTCATATCATAGTGATACCCCCTCCTTTTACCCTCATCTCAAAACCATGTTTGTAGTCTCCCAGTTGATCGTGTTCTTTGTACCCCTGCTCCTTTGCTGTGCTCTCTGGCGAAATCCTACCCATTACTGACTTCTTCCCTGAAAGAAATCTCCTTTTCTACCATCTCTTTTTGCCAGAGTTGGACACTTAACTCCTCTGAGCTTCTTTAATAAACTTAACCCCGAGGGTCCTCAACTGGGCCTATATTATAATCATTTGTGGAACTTTCAAAAAAAAAATTATAGCTGCTTTGTCCTACTCCATAATGTGTAGGGGAGAGCCCTGGGTATCTGTGTTTCCTTCAGGCTTTTAGGCTCTTCTAATGCACAGCCAGAGTTGAAAACCAGTGCTTTGTTTGTGCTTCCATGGTAGCACACTGTATGATCTTTTATTTACTTATTTGCATATCTGCTTCTCTAATAGATACAAGCCCCTGGCAGGCAGAGAACATGTTCTGTTTCTTTTGTATCCCATCTTCTCATACTGTCCCTGAGATAGAGAAGGTATTTAATAAATGCTTCCTGAATAAATAATATATTTAGTTTGTCTTACTCCTGCCATTCTTTAACAAAATCATACCTCTAACAGGTGTTATCTTTGTTTTGGGGCTACAGAAATCTATAGTTTTCCCTTTGCGGGATTATAATGAAATTAGTTTCATATATATACAAAATGATATGCCTCGTCTGCACTTCAGCAATTTTTAAGTTTTTATAAATGCAAGTATTTTAACTTGATCTTTGATTATTTTTGTATATTTATCATTAAAGATGTTATAATGTACAGAAAAATCCACTGTATACATGGATAATATATTTGTTTATTTCAGACGAAACTGCATTTTAGCAGATGAAATGGGTCTTGGCAAAACCATTCAATCAATTACATTCCTCTACGAAATCCTTCTGACTGGTATAAGAGGACCTTTCCTGATTATTGCTCCGCTTTCTACTATTGCAAACTGGGAGAGAGAATTTCGTACGTGGACTGATATTAATGTTGTGGTTTATCATGGGAGCCTGATTAGCAGACAGATGATACAGCAATATGAGATGTACTTCAGGGACTCACAGGTGTGTTACTGGTGATTTTGTTTGTTGTTTGAAAGGCCAAGTTTGAAAAAGCCAATTATTACACATTCATTATTTTCAAATTTGGGATGGATTTTATTTGCCTACGTATATCTTAATTCAGTCTCTTTATTCATCATCTTTATTTTACAATAAACTTGAGTAGCTCAAGAGAACAGGGACAAGGAATTAGGATCACATTCTGGTATGCTGATTTATACAAATGTACTAATTTGATTGTATCCCTAATTTTTCAACTAGAATAATTGTTTTACTAATTGCTTTTAAAAAACACACATTAAATTTATTTTTTAGAATACTACCTGTCTCTTTAACCAGCCTCCAATTTTCTCCCTCCATTTTTAAAATTCAAATCTTCAGTGAACACCATGGGTTTAAATGCCTCTTGAGATGAAACCATAGGTTCTCTTTCATGTTCAAAGGATTTTGATTTTAGACACATCTTAAAGTTTGGTTTGTTTGTTTTGTATGCAGATACAAGCATACCTCTCTGTTGTTTTCTCCTTTGGATTAATTACTCCAGTGCTCTGGTGATTGGGTGGTTTTCTTCTCCTCTGTATCCGGAAGGCACATTTTCCATTTTACTTTGGCCTCTTCAGTAGGAAACTTAGTAGAAGATTTCTTATTTTTCAGCTAAATACACACATCATAAAATTAAGGGATAACATTAATAATAAAGAATTTTCTAGCAGAAAGTTAAAATCTAGAAAGCATTAAGTGCCAGTTGCAGTTTTGAGTGGTAATAGGACTCTTTAGATTAAGAATTTTATTAAGAAATAATAAACAGGGGCACCTGGGTGGCTCAGTGGGTTAAAGCCTCTGCCTTCGGCTCAGGTCATGATCCCAGAGTCCTGGGATTGAGCCCCGCATCGGGCTCTCTGCTCATCGGGGAGCCTGCTTCCTCCTCTCTCTCTGCCTGCTTCTCTGCCTACTTGTGATCTCCATCTGTCAAATAAATAAATAAAATCTTAAAAAAAAAAAAAAGGAAGAATAAAGTTAATAAAAACACATTTCACACAAAGTTATACTCTTTAATTGGAATTTTAATTGGAATAGGTTTATTGCCTAACATTCGGCTTTATTGGCACCTTAATACTTTATTTTTCTTTCACTTAATTCTTTTGTTTTATAAGGATCATTATAACATATGATGTGATAGCATCATGTGATATGATGCAGGTTGAAGTAAGGTAATATGCCTAGCCTTGTACTGCTTTTCTTCCCAGTTGTAATTGATTTTCTACCTATTCAGATGGAAAATGGATGAAGTAATTGGTTTAGTCCCTCTTACTTTTATGGTTGAAACAACTACATTCCTATGAAATTAAGCATCTATATAACCCTTTAGTTATTCCTCAGTTTTATTTTAACTATCACCTTTGTATCTTTCAAGCCTCTGACATCTCGGATTATAGTTTGATTTCCTTCCATAGTGTTTTATTCTTCTCAGTCATATATTTGTAGAATTTAAGAGCTGTGTGGTAATCATAAAAATGATTATGATTGACTTAGTTCAATCTCATTTTTTTACAGAAGGTATGATTAAAATATTGGGATTTTGAGTGTTGTTTAAAAGGGTTATAGTTTTAATATATGTCTCATGATTTTGGTATAAATATGATAGTCAAAAAGCTAAAAGATTCTTAATGGGTTAAAAACTGAATAGTATATATTAAATATTGTGGTAAATGTTATATACTCTAGAAGAATACTGTCTGACAGGTTTCAAATTTAAAAAGGTAAAAAAGTCTCTAGATCTGTGCTTTAGATACATATTTAACTTGGAGTTAACTCTTTCATGTAATTTTAATATAAATAAATTAATTAACTGAATATTTAACTTCTGCTTTTTCAAGTTATTAAATAGCCTGATATCATAGCAGTAGTAAAATTATGCTAAGATTTTTCTGAATTGCCCTGAAAAAAGTAAAGATAATAACACCAATAATCACAAACATTTATTGAGTATTTACCATGTGCCAGGCAGTATGCCAGATATTTTAGATATGTATTTCCTTTAATCTTTGTAATGCCTACCTTGTAAATAGGTAATAATATTATCCCCATTTACAAATGAGGAAACTGAGGTAAAAAGTTATGTGGTTTCCTCCGAAATCCTGGCGAAACTGGGATTACTTAGAATCAAAACCCCTTGTTCTTAAACACTGTGATATCACTTTAACTGAATGCATCCTGTCCCCAGTTGTTAGAACTGTATAAATGCCCTAGACGTACACTTTATGCCTTTTTTAATAGTATTCTGCTGGATCTGTTATTCAACTTAATGGCCATTGTATATAATCAGTATGAATTAATCTAATTAAGTTTGTAGGAATTAAACGAAATCAGAATACATGGTCTTTCTTAACCCTTCATTTCTCATAGTCTGTGATAATTTACAGTTTTCAGTCCCATTTAAATATTCTCTTGGCTTGGATTCTAGGACTTCATACTGTCCTATATCATCACTTATTCCTTCTGAAGCTCCCTTTACTGGTTCCTTCTTACCTTCCCTATCTAAACTTGGGGGTGACCCCGGGGCTCAATCTTCAGACTCTCTTATATCCATACTCATTCCATCAGAGGTTTCATTCAGTCACATAACTTGAGTACCAGCTATACTGCTAGAAACTTCCCAAATCTTACCACCTTTTTTCCTGAATTCCAAAGTCCTCTCCAAATGCCTATTCAGCTGTTCCACTTGGATGCCCACTAGCCAACTCAAACATAACATGTCCAGAATCCTGAATTTTCTCATTGTAAGTAAGTAGCAACACCACCTTAATTGTTCAAGGTAAAAAATTTTACAGTTAAACTTGAATCCTCTTTTTATCTCACTCTACACCTATCCATTAGCAAATCCTGTTGTCTCTGCCTTTAAAATGCATTCAGAACTGAATACTTCTCATGACTTCCAATGATGACCTCTTGCTTGGATTACTGTGACAGTCCCTTAACTGGCCTCTATGATCTGTCCTTGGCCTCTTCACGACTATTTTTACTACAGCAGCGCAAGGGACTGTTAAAATACATGTCAAATCATAGCACTTCCTGTCTCACAACCCCCCAGTAGCTTCTTGCACAGAGAAGGAGCCAATCCTTAGCACTCTTTCAAGTCCCAGTACAGCTTCATCCCTCCACACTCCATGGGTTTCAACCTCTCTGGCATTCTTTCCATGCAAAGACTGCCACAGATACTTCCACTTTAGGGCCTTCACACTGGATACTTCTCCCAAGAATATTTTCTGCTCTAGATCTCTAGGTTTCACCTGGATCTTCGGGATCTCTCTCATCTTCAGGACTTTGCTCCAATGTCACCTCTCAGTAATGGCTTCCCAGCCAAATCATTAAAATTTCGGTGATCACCTTTGACCTCATACTTATTCTTTATCCCTGTTTTATTTTATTCCACAGCTCTATCACTTTCTGACTTTTTTTTTTAGTTTGCTTTTTTTCTTATCAACTGTCCTACATTTGAATCATTGGACTGTAAGTTCTCCTTGGATAATTATTTTTGTCTGTTTTGTTTACTACTATTATCTCCAGCATCTAGAACAGGGTCTGGCACATAGACACTCAATAAATATTTGCTGAATAAACTACTCAGGTGGCTAATTTTGATAGTAACTATTGATTTGCTATTGTATGTGTAAACTCACAGATATAAGTAATAAACATTAAAACTGAAATTTCATTGTCCAGATTTTGTAATGGTCATTTCTTTCTTGATCTAAAATTGTTACTATAACACCTAATATCTATAAAACACTTTATCAGAGAATACTTATTTGAATATAATTATAAATTAAATAATTGTGTTGGCACAATTTTTTACATTATTCTTGAAAACACTATAATTTAATACAGTTTTAACATTAAAATCCCTCATTTAAAGGGCATGTGTGCATATATAAAAATTCCAGTGGAAAATGTTTTATAGCAGATGTCATTAGATGTATTTTTATGCTATTTGACAGGAATTAAAAATTGTGAAGACATTCTAGCAAATTATTGTATTTGATAATAAATTTCTAGGGGCGTATCATTCGAGGAGCTTACAGATTCCAAGCCATCATCACCACTTTTGAAATGATTCTTGGTGGCTGTGGAGAGCTTAATGCAATTGAATGGCGATGTGTGATTATTGATGAAGCACATAGGTTAAAAAATAAAAATTGTAAACTTCTAGAAGGTCTGAAACTCATGAATCTGGTAAGTAACTTATCATTATTATTACTTAATGCAGTTTCTTAGCTACATAGTGAAAGGTCAGAGGCAGAGAGCTAATACTAAACTCACTCCTTTTTAGAGTATATATCTATCTGAATTTTATCTGTGAGTTTTATTGCATTTTCTTTTGTTTTAATTACTAAGGAAAAAAAGTCCACATGCTCCACATATGTTGGTTATAATTAATAAATGAGATTTTTAAAAGTCGTCTTCTTACTAGTGTGTTTGCTTATTCCAAATCAGTCTTTTGCATTTTTTAATAGTTTCATTTAATTACAATGACAGAATTAGTACATGAACACTTGAACAAATAACTCCAGTATGCAGAACTACATTCCATAGAACATTGAAGAGCCCTTTTTTACTTCCTTTCTATCGATGCCCATCCCCAGTTCCACTCCCCACTCCAGGATTTACGGACTGTTGTGTATCTTTCTAAACTAAACGTTTGCCAGTATATACATACATATGCACATACACACATACATATAGAAATATTTAGCTTGGGAATTTAGAGATATTGTTAAATTTTAAATGATAATTTATACTATCATCAAAAATATTTATTTCTATTATATTATGTTTAATTTATAATACAAGTCTAGTGTAGAAGCACATTCCAATCAGCTCTTCATAGTGTTACGTTATAGCCTTAATGATTTGAGAATCGTTCTTGTGTGAAAAGTCAAGTGATGATTAACCAAATTATAAAGAATGGGAACCATTTTGTATACATATTGCCATATCAAGAATTGTTGAGTACAAAAGAAACAAATACCTTCCTTGTTCTTTTTCAGGCCTGTTTCTTTGAGAAAATCTAAAGTATGCTTAATTATTTAGAATCTTTCTCTTAAAAGCATTCTTGAATAGTAAAAATAGCATGCTAAGTCAAGTATTACAAGAATGATACAGAGTTTTTAAAAGGTGATTGAGAAAGTAAATTAATGAAGATTCTTAAGTAGAGATGTATTTTGAAATGACTTAAAAATTGTGGTTAGAAAAATACTTGCTTTTGAAATACTGAATATTTAATAACCTATATCAGCTTTCATAAACTTTAGTCCTGTGGTGTTTGACATGAATTATTCTTGCTTTATGTAGGAACACAAGGTGCTTCTGACTGGCACACCTCTCCAAAATACAGTAGAAGAACTGTTCAGTCTTCTTCACTTTCTGGAACCTTTAAGGTTTCCTTCTGAATCAACATTTATGCAAGAATTTGGGGATCTGAAAACAGAGGAGCAGGTATCCTCATTGGTCTTTGTAATAAGCCCATCAACCCTCTTACCACTGTGATTATGTATGTGAGTTTGTAACTGCATGTGCATACGTGTAACATCTTTTCATCATTTTCTTATGCAGGTGCAGAAACTTCAGGCTATTTTAAAGCCAATGATGTTGAGAAGATTGAAAGAAGATGTGGAAAAGAAGCTGGCACCAAAGGAAGAAACCATCATTGAAGTGGAACTCACTAACATTCAGAAGAAATACTACCGGGCTATTTTAGAGAAGAACTTCTCATTTTTATCCAAAGGAGCAGGGCAGACTAATGTCCCTAACTTGGTCAATACCATGATGGAGCTCAGAAAGTGCTGTAATCATCCATATCTTATCAAAGGTAGCTAAAAAGGATTATTTCCTTGAACAAATACTCATGAATTTTAAAAAAGTTTAAAAACCCACTACAGCCGCAGTGGCCGTTATAAGGAAAGGGCGATACTCCAGCTCCCCGCTCTGGTGCTCTGAGGGGGTACGAGTGTTTCAGAATGAGGGCACCCCATGATCAGTTCATGTCAGCTTACTGGAACTGGACTCACATTCAGTCTAACCTGGACTGGATTTCCTTCTCCAGTTGAATCCTCCTCCTGGGCAAAGACAGCAGAGTCTACCTTTGGGCCTATGGATTCCTCCTTTTTTTTCCCCCCTGGTCTCTTTCCAGCCAGTCCAGGTCTCCAGTTAGTGTCTCCGCTTTTGGACTACAGTAATGTTACTTTTTAAGGTCTTACTAGGTTCTTTGCTAGTGTTCTCTCTGTGTATCTTTTCACTCATTCCTGAGAATACATTTCCATCTTTATCCAGGACCTGTGGTTTCTTGGCCCTGGAGCTCACTCTCTGGCAATCCTATTATTCTTTAATGACCAAACAGGTGGAGGGGAGGTAGAGAGCCTTTAATGCTGATTGGACTCTCTGAGGAAGAATGCATCACAAAGACCTATAACTTGACTTCCCTTTTAATTGTCCTTGTTTCCTTGTTTCCTTGTTTTGATGGCCAGCAGGATACCCATAGACACATCCAGATTGATTATGATCACTCTTTCATGAGGATCACTGTTGTACTGGTGTTTACATAGGAGATATTTGTTTAAAAATACATGTTTAGGGGTGCCTGGGTGGCTCAGTGGGTTAAGGCCTCTGCCTTCGGCTCAGGTCATGATCCCAGGGTCCTGGGATCGAGCCCTGCATCGGGCTCTCTGCTCCGTGGAGAGCCTGCTTCCTCCTCTCTCTCTGCCTGCCTCCCTGCCTACTTGTGATCTCTCTCTCTCTCTGTCAAATAAATAAATAAAACTTAAAAAAAAAAATACATGTTTACTCACGTAGGTTAGAATCACATTTTCATTAATTCTTTCCCAAATAGCATTCATTAAACTTTTAGCAAACATAAATTTATATAAGGCATTAAGCCAGGGGTCTGGAGAGACCGAAAGTTGCTCTAAGACAGTGTCTACATCTTCAGTGGAATTATAGTCTAGTGTTGATGGGTGTTTAGCCACAAACATAAATAATTCTAATGAAAACAGTATACTTGTCATCAGAAAGTTTTAATGTATTACAGAAGCACAGAAGAGCACTAATTTCATTTTTTTAAAAAGAAAGCAACCAGGGGTTGCCTGTATCTGTGCATTGTTGCTATCTTCTTACGTTTCTTTGGCAGGTGCTGAGGAGAAAATACTTGGAGAATTTAGAGATACATATAATCCAGCTGCTTCTGATTTTCATCTTCAAGCAATGATCCAGTCTGCTGGTAAATTGGTCCTTATTGATAAATTGCTTCCCAAAATGAAAGCCGGAGGTCATAAAGTGCTCATCTTCTCTCAGATGGTACGCTGTCTTGACATCCTGGAGGACTATCTCATTCATAAAAGGTAAAGCATAGGATTCATCTACTGAATTATACTGTGAATTACACGAAGGATATGCTATTCAGGATTTTGCATCATTGTACTGTAATTTGTCTTTATGCACCTCCTGCTCTTTATCTAGGTAAGAACCCATTTAAATCTGAGTAAAGGTAGTTTACGATTACATGTCAGGTGTTCCTCTAACCTTCATATGTTGTAAATAGTAGGCGGGGCTAAGGAGATTGATGAAGAAACCTTTGTAAATTGACAAGTATTTGTTGACTTAAGAATGGGTTTATTAGTGTCCATCTTGATTTGTAAATCTTGTAGTAATGACACTTTAAATGAACCATCTTCAAAAATGTTTAAAAAGGGGCCCCTGGGTGGCTCAGTGGGTTAAGCCTCTGCCTTCGGCTCAGGTCATGATCTCAGGGTCCTGGGATCGAGTCCCACATCGGGCTCTCTGCTAGGCAGGGAGCCTGCTTCCTCCTCTCTCTCTCTGCCTGCCTCTCTGCCTACTTGTAGTCTCTCTCTGTCAAATAAATAAAATATTTAAAAAACATTTTTTTAATGGTTCAGTACCTTTTCACATCTTTCATTGTTGTAATGAGAACCTGAACTTGCTGCACTTTGACTCACCCTTGTTCATGCTTTCAGTCTTTTCTCATTTGTTTCATGTGGGGTTTGGTTTTGTTTTGGTGCGTGACGTAAGGTAATCTTCAATACTGTCTAACTAGGATCTAGATGAATAGGATATTCATTGTGGGTTATTTTCTCAGAACATTAGTGCTCCAGTCAGATACCAACATGTGACCCTGAAAGGGAATCTAAAGATGTGACTGTAGATTTTGGTTCAGCTGGTTTTGACCCTTATACATAAGTAAAGGTCTGTAGTAATTTAGATTATCAGAAGTTGTGCAGTTCATTTTTATTTTTCATTTATTTCTAGATCTGTTTTTAGTGTCTGTGTTTTACTCTTTGGTCTAATTCCAAAATGTATTTTATTCCCAACTTCATATCATATAAGTAAGAAGGAAGATAAAATTTCAGTATTCCTAAAAATAGCTATTCTTACTCTTTCTTAATCTCCTGATACAAAGAACTTTATAAGATAAAGATGAACTTCATGGAAAACCCCAGATATCTTTCATGTCACATTATTAGAAGTCACACCCCATTTCACAGGTACTGGAGACAACAGTGAGCTCCTTCTGAGACTCTAAGAAATTCTTTTTGTAAAGAAGTGTCTTGAACCAGAAGAGGTGTGGCAAATATCCTGTGTATTCCTCTTGTAGTTTCTAAATTTTTATGTATTTTAATTTTATTAGTGGCTGTCCGTTTCTGAATTTTATGTAAATGAGGAAAGATTAAAGAAGTTAAAAATTAACTGCTTAACAGTAATTCACTCCAAAGACTGGCATTCTACAGCAAGTTTTAGAATGTTCTAGACAACAGGGTTTTTTACATAAATTCTTAATGTTTTAAATATTGTTAATATCTTGAAAATCTGTTAAATGAGGCAAAAAGCCTTATTACTATTTTCAAATCCTTTCAATAAGTACTTATTTAAAAAGTTGGAAAAAAAATTAGTATTTCAGTTCGCCCTTGGTAGATACAGAGTTTACAATCAAGTATATCTTGAGACGGGTGCCTGGGTGGCTTAGTGGGTTAAGCCTCTGCCTTCAACTCACATCATGATCCTAGGATCCTGGGATTAGCCCCATGATCATACTTCCTGCTCACCGGGAGTCTGCTTCTCCTTCTCCCTCTGCCTTCCCTCTGCTTGCACTATTTCTTGCTCTCTCTTGATCTTTCAAATAAATAAAATCTTTTAAAAAAAAGTGTATCTTCAGAGATTAACATGATTGAGACAGGGAAACATTGGTAGGCTTCTTGAACTTCTATGAAAGTCTTTGCTTTTTGTTAAAAAAAGTCATTATATACTATCATAATGAGGTCAGCAAGGTAGTTTTTGCGTGTTTAATTCCAGCTTCTGAAAATGATATTCATTGTGATGGCATTTTACCTATACAAGAGGAATGCAAAGATTTTGTATCTTTATATTACTTGTGTTTCCTCCCTACCACCAGCACTGAGAATTATAAAGCCGTAGAAACTAGTTGGGGTGATATTGCCTCTTAATTTTATAGTAAACATAATGTTGCAAGGAAACTGACTTTACATTTGATAGAGTGTGTCTTTATTTTCATTATATTCATCTAACTAAATTTATGACATTTCATTTGATAGATATTTATATGAGCGAATCGATGGAAGGGTCAGAGGAAATCTTCGACAAGCTGCTATAGATCGATTTAGTAAACCTGATTCAGATCGATTTGTTTTCCTTCTGTGTACCCGAGCTGGTGGGTTGGGCATCAACCTAACTGCTGCTGATACGTGTATAATTTTTGATTCTGATTGGAATCCTCAGAATGACCTGCAGGTAAATACATTGCTTGGCGGAAGAATTAAATTTTTTTTTTCATTCCTAGAACTGTTTTTGATCCTCAACCTCTTGTTTTTTATCTGAACAAACTAACATGTATGTTTCCCTAAGGAATATCTCTGCCAAATCAAATAGATTAAATTATCTTAATTTTAATTTAGTGACAAGAAAATATACTTACCTAGATTATGTGTCTTCTAAGTAGGTTTATCTACTTGAGTACAATATTTGTTTGAAGTATATTATGTAAATTTGAGAGAGGCCTAAGCTTTAAGAATGACTTCTTTGTGGGGCACCTGGGTGGCCCAGTTGGTTAAGTGTCTGACTTGGTTTCAGCTCAGGTGCTGATCTTAGGGTAGTAAAGATCGAGGCCCACCTTGGGCTCTACACTCAACGTGGAACCCACTTGAGTTTCTCTCTCCCTCTGTCCCTCCCTTGCCCCACATGCCCAAGTGTGTGCTCTCGCCCACTCGTTCTCTTTCTCTCCTGCTCCCTCCCTCCCTCCCTGTCTCTCAAATAAATAAATGTCTTTTTTTTAAAGTTCTTTATAATAAAAATTTCAGAATCTTAGTTTCTGAAAAATAAGCACTTATCCTACTTTCATCTTAATTATCATAGAGTATCATCTGCATAGAATTAAGACCTAATAGACTGTGCCTTTTTATGAAATACTGTAAAAATTTAAGATACACGTCTAAGTTAAGATAGTACTTGGACCTCATAGAAATAGGAGTATTAATATTAGTAGGGTGATAAAATAGCATCAAAGTTTGTAGAAGATAAGCATCTAGGATAGATTAGAGAACAAAGATTAAGAAATTCTTTTATTGTTCATGGTAGGCTTTGCTGTATTGTAATTAATATTATTACTTTAAGCTGTTATAATACCAAATATGGTAAATTTTTACTGAGAATATACCTAGCCTAATAAAAAATAAGGTTTTAACCTCTCATTTGTGTAACTATATGTAATCTAGTTCAAAATAGCATAGATCCAAAATTAATAGACCAGCAACAAACTCTTCCTGTAGAAGGCCAAGCAGCAAATATTTGAGGCTTTTGTGGATTACATAAGGTGACTGCCACACGTGCTTTGTCATTTGTGTTTATGGTCCCTTAAAAGTGTAAAAGCCATTGTTAGTTGGCAGGCCAGTTTTGGTCCACAGGGTGTAGTTTACCAATCTCTAAGAGAAACCCAAATTATAATTTTTTGCCTTTTGGATGCGTGTTTATACTTACACAGCCTGCAGCACATTTGATGTTCTAAAAGTTAATCTAAAATAAAATCACATGATAGAACCTGAGGAGAAACTAGAAAAACTATCAGACTCCCCAACTTCTTCCTCTCACTTGGTTTTTTTCTACTTACTACTAATGTAGATTTAGCCTTCATAGACCAATGAAAAATTTGGCCTCTTATACTTTCCCTACACCTGGAGCAAGTTTGTTCACACACAATTCTGAGTTGTAAAAAGCACAAAGAATAAAGATGTCAACAGAGTATAGCATCAATGCCACCTGTAAGTTTAAAGCCACAAATTATAATTTAGTCTTCTGAAGATAATGGGAAGGTGATTAGCAATTTGTGAGAAAGCCACTGATTCCTTGAAACCTTTAGAGTCTAAATTTAAAACATAAATTTTAAGTTTTGTGGAACCCCAAGATAAAATAAGTTCTTGGGGCACTTGGTTCAGTTGGTTAAGCGTCCAACTCTTGATTTCAGCTCAGATCATGACCTCAGGGTTGTCGAGCCTCAGCCTCCAGGCTGGGTGTGGAAACTGCTTAAGACTTTCTCTGTCCCTCTCCTGCCCCTGCCCCCCTTTCTCTCTCTCTCACTTTCTCCCCCTTTCTCTGAAAAAAATAAAGTTCTTATGTAATCTCGTGGTCTCTACTTCCAATACATATGCATATTAACTAATTAGTTCTTTCCTTGTTTAAGTAAAATTATGTCTCTGGAGATACTCACCTTAAGTTTTTATCCCCCTCCAAATTACCCAGCATAACTAAAATGTATTGAAAAGTTTACTGATAATGTAGTAGAAAAAAACTCGAGAAATTCAGTTATGTTTTAAGTTTAAAGGTTGAGTTGCCAGCAGCTAAAAATAATCTGTTCATAGCAGTTTACATTCCTGTCTAAAGTTATTTTGATGATACCCTCTTTAAAAACATTAATTCTTCATGGATTTATTTATATTCTCTGAAATACAAGCTTAAATTTTAACTTACTGCTGATTATGGAATCATTTCTCATTTTAGTAAGCACTACCTTAATTTCTAGAAAAAGGTTATCCTAATTCTATAGCAAGAGTTTCTAAAAATTCTTCCATACTTTTATATTCCATTGAGATAGTCTATTGTTAAATGCCTTTTGTGCTACTTTGTAAAGTAAACTGAATCTGTAACTTCATTTTTTATAGGCCCAAGCTCGTTGCCACAGAATTGGTCAGAATAAAGCAGTTAAAGTCTACCGACTAGTAACTCGTAACTCATATGAGAGAGAGATGTTTGACCGAGCCAGTCTGAAACTGGGTCTAGATAAGGCTGTGTTACAGAGCATGAGCGGAAGAGAAAGTAATGTTGGTGGTGTATGTATATTTTCTTTTCACTTGTAGTGTTTGTGTTCTTACGTGCATTTAATTTTAACTTCAGGTAGTATATCATTTAATTTTGATCCATACTGAATGCGAAATGCTTATTTCATGTAAGGAGGCATTTCAGAATAGACCTATATTTAGTTAATGCTTATGAATTCTGTTCTGTCTATATTGCTCCAGTGCTCATGAATTCTAAGAATGTTTTCAAGGCTGAACTTCTTTGCTCTGCTTTTAGGATGTTTGCATCATGGCATAGCAAAACAGAATTTGCGAATTTTTCTGCACTATTTCTATAAACAGCTTTTCAAATTTTTGTGTCAAACTACTGGTATTGGCTTTGTTTTGTTTTATGTGATTTTGGGGGGCATTTTTTCGCCTCAAGATTGTTACCCTATATCTTGTCCTTGTAACAGCTATAGAATCCTAGTACTAAAAAGAACCTTCAGAGGTTATCTGCCCCATAGGCTTTGTCATAACTGAAGCTATTAGAGGCACATGGCAAATACTACTTTAAAGATAATAAGAAAGAAGTCAGCAGCTTCAGTGTGTTCTTTCAGAGAATTCTCTCTTGTATATATGATAAACCCCAGAGGCAGTTTAAACTTGACTCCGTGTGCTTTGGAAATTTTTAGGGATGGTTTTCTCATTTTAGGAACTTCATAGTGATACTGTTACCAAAATTATTTTCTCTTTAGATTCAACAGCTTTCCAAAAAGGAAATAGAAGATCTGCTTCGAAGAGGTGCTTATGGTGCCATTATGGAGGAAGAAGATGAAGGCTCTAAATTCTGTGAGGAGGATATCGATCAGATTTTACTACGTCGGACAAAAACTATAACAATTGAGTCAGAAGGACGTGGGTCAACATTTGCCAAGGTAACAGTGAGTGATATTTTATAAATATACTGGAAATGTTGACAATTAAAAAAATTCCCTCTTTTATTCTATCAATTATTTGAAGAGTATATATTAAATATACTTAATATTTAAATAAAGTAAATTAGCTTAGAAGCAGAAGATTATATATTCTTTTCCTTCATTTTTTTTTCTGACCTCTGATATCAAATTTCACATGGACTCTTCTGAGCCTAGTGAAATGGAGTAAGTATAATAACCAAAAATAATTCTATGCATTAATCAGAATAGAACATTTAAAACCAGATTTAGAAATTAAAGAACATATATGCTGAAGCCAGCGCAAAATGTGGGTAGTAGTGTAGGAGGTTAAATCATCTTACATTAACTGACTATAATTTAAAGTACTTAAGAGAAAGGATTTCTAATTTCATCTTAAATACTTAAATCTAATTTGGGGAGGGTAAAACGAAATTTGTGTCTTGAAAGGAAGTATTAACAGTCTACCTTATTTTGGGAAAACATTTCAAAAGTTTACTAACTGCCTTTATATTCACCCCCCCATTTTTTTTTACAAAGAGATATGGGGTAAACCTATATCTTGTATTTATCTGAAGAGTTTCTTATTGCAGTATTCTGTGTCGCCTGCAGGTTTTCTCTTTTCCCCTTCCTTTCCTTTCTGTATCCTCCTCTCCACTTTCACTCCAGAAGTCTCTCTTTATCTTTAGGAGAATTCTGTATTAGAGCAAGTAGTGTAGGTACTGCACCCAAAGTAATAATCAGTCTTCCAGTGAAAAATTTTCTTTTGCATTCATTCAGCAAACTAATGAAATCATGTGTCAGGTACCTTGCTACATGCTGGGAATACTAGAATGAAAGGATTCTAGTTGCTGGAAAAAAGCAAAGAAGGAGATGATTAATTTTGCATAAAATAGAAGAGCCAGAGACTCAGGAAAGCCTTTGTGGAGAAAATCACATCTGAGCTGAGTCTTGAAGGAAGCATGAGTTTCACTTTGTTACAGGGAGAGTCACAGAAATGAGTCGTGTGTTCCTAAAGTACAAGGAAGATTTGAAGGAATATGGTACAGGCATTATAGATGCATGGGGTGAATTAAATGGAGATGAAAATGAAGGGATTAGGGAGGTCAGACCCAAATTGTGAAGGGCTGGAAAAAATTCCATTTTGAGGAATTTGAACTTGATCCTGAGGCAGTTAAAAAGCTTTTAAATCCCTTCAAGCAGAAAATGGACATAATGAATGCAGTTGAGGAGTTTAACTCTAGCAGCAGTGTGGAGAATGAGTTTGAAAGGAGAAGAACTGGAGGCAAGGATACCAGGTAAGAGGCTTATATCGGATATGGTGATGGGTGACTAGGGTAGTGGAGCACCGCTTGAATCAACGGGAGTTGATGACCCATTAGAAATGTATGGAAGTGGGGAGTCAAAGGGACTTGAAGATTTCTGGCTCAAATAGTTTGGAGGGTCATGGAATCATTAAGTAAGATAGAGAATTCACGAGAAGGAAGTTTATGTGGAGAAAACGAAGTACCGGAGGCTGTTGTATTTGTGGCGCTTACAGGGGATTCAGGTGGAGGTGTCCAGGAGAGTTGCCTAGGAAACAGACAGATTTGAGAGTTCACAGAGAATAAATCAGAAGAAAGTAGTATTGTGGAAACAAAAGGAATACTGCAGAAGAATAAGGCTGAGAACTACAACTGGTCACCATTGGACTCTAACTTCTTTCATGAGAAATCTTGTTTACTTGGGATTCCTTGGCTGTTCCCAAGTTGTCAACACACTGTGCAGAGTACAGAAATCACCTTTGTTGGTCACGCTGCACCTAGAGATACTCTCCTTAAAGGTTTTTTTTTCTGTTTTAATTAATGTAGACGTGTAAAGTGTTTAATGACCACAGATGATTCCAAGTTTCCTCATGTACGGTGTTAATGAAAATCATTATGGAAAACCAGTACACCAGAGTTTGAATTCTGACTCATAAGCTGAGTGACCTTGGACAATTAACCTTTAAGAGACTTTCTTGTCTTTAAAGAGGAGAGCATCATAATCTTGCTTGGCCTTTTCCACTTTACAGTAAAGTGCTGTATGAGTATTATTTTATTCAAGTATACTCTAATAACCAGCTGTGCGGTAAGAATGTGAAATACTTAAACATTTAAATTTCTATTTGAAAAACCCTCAGACCATGGAGTAATTTGTATTTGAAAAGAAGGCTGACTGAAGAGGTACTTCAGTAGTTGAGGAAGTCCAGAGAGTTTGCCTGTTGTTGTCTTGGAATTTGTTCGTTTCCACAATTGCGAGCGAATGCCACTGTATGGTGGACATTTGGCATATTAGAATACGGCACTCCTGTACAGTGGTACCGAAGGTGCAAAGTTGATAGTATTTTATACTTTGGAATTTCCAAAGACTTCCTCTATGTTTGTTTTGAAGTGGTTTGGATACATGAAGTAATTTCAGTCTTTCTTTGCATTATCCAAGTTTTTTTTATGAAAAGCTATATATATGGAGCAGAGAACATAATAAGACTCTTTATTTAGACTTAGTACATATCCAGAAAATAAAACTCATTATTGGTAGCTTCATTTGTAAGTGGTTCTATCACCTAAACCTTTTTTTGAGATATTTTTGTAAGGGCAATCAGGTGGATCCAAGAAATAGAGAAAATTTTCTCATCTGATTTCTGTATTTTCTGGTAGAGAACAAGACTTTGAATTGCTTAATTCACAAAAACAAAGCAGTCTATGTATCAAGCTTCAGTGAATTGCTTATTTGTAAGGGCCCTTCTGTGGTGCCCACTGTCCTTCTGCTGTCTTCTGATGTAGGAAGATGGATTATTTAAAAAGTCTTCCCTATGCAAACAATGAATCATGGAACACTACATCAAAAACTAATGATGTGGGCACCTGTGTGGCTCAGTGGGTTAAGCCTCTGCCTTCGGCTCAGGTCATGATCTCAGGGTTCTGGGATCGAGCCCCCATAGGGCTCCCTGCTCAGCAGAGAGCCTGCTTCTCCCTCTCCCTCTGCCTGCTGCTCTGCCTACTTGTGTTCTCTCTCTCTCTCTCTCTCTGTCAAATAAATAAGTAAAAAACTTTTTTAAAAAAGGAAAAAAATGATATATGGTGACTAACATAACAGAATAAAAAATAATAATAATAAAAATAAAAAGTCTTCCCTTGTAAATAATAAAAGGATTTAATGATTGAGGGAAAACATTTAAAGAAAAATATTTTTAGAGGAATTAGGATATTAAGATTTAACATTTGGAAGTAATCAGTATACTTGTACGATGACATCTTCTACAACAGGAATTTTATTTCTGAAGGCATTAATTCATTACAGTCCTTGAGAATTTTGGAAGTCATCTTGAAAATAGGTTATATGTCATTTAACAATAGCATCTAGAATTCTTTAGAAGTTTTTTTTTTTCATTTTATTTGAAAAATAAATATATCATTTTTCTTATAATGAATATAACAGAAGCTACTGAATTGTGAAGTATAGTTTCTTCCAGGTAAATTATTTTAATTATCAGTGGTTATCTGGTAGCAGGATAAAAGCAATTATCTGCTGCAACATAAAATTTTTTTTAAAGATTTTATTTATTTATTTGACAGAGAGAGACTACAAGTAGGCAGAGAGGCAGGCAGAGAGAGAGAGGAGGAAGCAGGCTCCCTGCTGAGCAGAGAGCCCGATGCAGGGCTCGATCCCAGAACCCTGAGATCATGACCTGAGCCGAAGGCAGAGGCTTTAACCCACTGAGCCACCCAGGTATCCCTGCAACATAAAATTTTTTTAAGGTTAGCAACCATAAGCTAGATTTCAAAAATCTAATTGTTTCTCTTTAGCGGCTTTTCATATTCAATGCCCATGTAAAGCAGATGCTCATTTGCCAGATCTGTTAAATCTCAAGAAGTATATATCAATGAAACTGTAATATAAAATAAAACCCTGTGAACTTCAGTGAACTTTTCAATGTTTCTGGAAATTAAAGAGTGTACAGTAATGAAGATTTGAAAGTATGGATGTCCTATGTCCTCACTTAAGAAAAATTCATTTCTGAATTAACAAGTAGACGTCCCCTCGTGGTTTAGGAATTACTTGAGTGGAGTTAAATGTCTGTTCCTTATACTCAATCATAACACTTTGATTGTCATCAGATACTTTTATGCAGATCATGAGGGCTACTACTTTTCATTAAGCTAGTTAGCCTGTGTTCTTTTTAAGTTGGATATGAGTTTGTGTAATGAGCAGTTTATCACTAAGAGGTATCTCATTGTATTATTTCCTGTTGCCCCTGTAACAAATAACCAGAACACAAATTATTCTCTTATAGTTGTGGATGTCAGAAGTCCAAAATGAGTCTTCTAGCGCTAAAACTCAAGGTGTCAGTAGGGCTGGTTTCTTCTGATGCTCTAGGGGAGAATCTGTTATCTCTTCCAGCTTTTTCAAGTGCCTGAATTTTGTGGCTTGTGATCATATTATTCCAATTTCTGCTTTTGTTGTTACATAGTCTTTTCCTCTTTCCCTCTTATAAGGATAGTTGTGATTATATTTAGGGCTCACCTGTATAATACAGGCTAATCTCCCCATTTCAAAAATTTTATTAACTTTATCACATCTGCCAAATCTCTTTTGCCATAAACGTTCACAAGGATCCAGGAATTAGGACCTAAATATCTTTGGGAGCTATTACTCACCCTACCACATTCATCATGTCAACAAATTAAAAATTACTATTTTTAAAAAATTCCTAGTTTTAGTAGTTTCCCAATATTAAAGAAAAAAGAAATTTAAATTCATTTCGTTAAAACATTTATTTCCATCACTTATGTTTCATAAAAATGCCAGCAAAATGCACATATTTAACATTTATAATATTTTACCACTTGCTGTACACAAGCATCTTAATAACCAGCCTCAAAAGCATGTTTGATGGCAGGAATGTACTTATTACTTGGTAAGCAGAGTCATGAACAGAATCTTAAAGTTCAGCAAGAAGCATTTAGGATTTTAATTTTGTTTCTACTCATTAGATACAATATAAAAATTCAAACTTCAAATATAGACAGTGGTATAATGAAACCTATGCCCTTGTCACCTAGCTTCATTTATCAGCAATTATCAACTCATGCCAAGCTTGCTTTATCATTATTCTCTCTATCTTTCATATTATTTTATTTTTTTTAAGATTTTATTTATTTATTTGTCAGAGAGAGTGAGAGAGAGCGAGCATAGGCAGACAGAGTGGCAGGCAGAGGCAGAGGGAGAAGCAGGCTCCCTGCCGAGCAAGGAGCCCGATGTGGGACTCGATCCCAGGATGCTGGGATCATGACCTGAGCCGGAGGCAGCTGCTTAACCAACTGAGCCACCCAGGCGTCCCTCTTTCATATTATTTTAAAGGAAATCCCAGACATTATATACACGGACATATATATGATATATGAAAACTTCTTTAACACAGCCACAATACTTATTATTATGTTTAAAAATAGGGATGCCTGGGGATGCCTGGGTGGCTCAGTTGGTTAAGCGGCTGCCTTCGGCTCAGGTCATGATCCCAGCATCCTGGGATCGAGTCCCGCATCAGGCTCCTTGCTCGGCAGGGAGCCTGCTTCTCCCTCTGCCTCTGCTTGCCACTCTGTCTGCCTGTGCTCGCTCGCTCTCTCCCTCTCTCTCTGACAAATAAATTTTTTAAAAAATAGGGATGCCTGCATGGGTCAGTCAGTTAAACCTCTGCCTTCAGCTCAGGTCATGATCCCAGGGTCCTGGGATCAAGTCCTGCATCAGGCTCCCTGCTCAGCGGGGAGCCTTCTTCTCCCCTCAACCCCCTGCTCTCTCTGTCTCTCTCTCCAACAAATAAATAAAATCTTTTAAATTAAATGAAATAATAAAAATAAAATTATCAGGGCCTCTGAGTGGTACAGTCAGTTGAGCATCCCACTCTTGATTTCAGCTCAGGTCATAATCTCAATCAGTAATTCCTTCATATCATCGGTTTTCCAGTGTTCAAATTTTCAGAGTTCCAGACTTCTTTTGAATGTCATAAATAGCTTGCTTGTTTATAGCTGTTTTATTATCTCTTTAATGTGTAATTTTCTGCATTTTAAAATTCCATCAAAATGGGTTTTTTAATGAAGATTTTTATCATTTGATTATATCCCAGATAATTAGTCATTATCTTAAAGCCATTTACGAATTATATTCTCCTTTGAAAATTATGTGACTGTATTCTTCCCTTTAATTCTTGTAAGTGTTACCATGCATTTTCCAGGTTCTTTCTTTTTTAAAGCACCATGTATCTTCACTGCTTCTTTATAAAGCACTTTATAAAGCACTTTAATGACTTTCTTTGAAGTGGCATATCTGTTTTCAGGAACTTAAGGTGCAAATACTGGTTATTAGTTTATAAGTTCTAGTGTTGAGCTATAATATCTAAAGTTTCTTCCAACTTAAAAGACTGTATAATTTCTATAATATTTAAGAAAGTAAACCAGTTATTTTTTTCTTTTGTTCCTCTGTAATCTCTTAAATTTTTACAATGACTATGCACTATTTTTGTTGTAAGGAAAAGTATTTTTAATGTAAAGACAGATGGTGACTTTTTCCCTCATATCCTGTATTACATTTTCTTTAGGAGGCATATCTCTCTAAAAATATGATAGAAATAAAGTAGTATACCAGAAAATGAACTGTATGGGGCAAGCAGGTTTGAAATTTCTTGTGCTAACCTAATTTCTCAATACTCATATAGTGTTTCTAGAAAGCATATCTCTGTCCTGTGTAGCTTCTTCACCAAAAGAATTTGATCCTTACTTACCAAAAGCTTGAGCTAAACAAGAGTAATAACTTAATCTTTTCCTAAATCCGCAGCCTGTGTTGGCAGTGAGGCTTTTGCCTTGAGCATTCTCTGTGCTACGTTTCAGGCCATCCCATTTGGAATATCTTTTGAGTGTATGTGTGTATGATGAATTCATATTCTATCCCCAGTAAATGTGAAGAGATGATGTTGTGAATATACTGTGATAGATTTTCCTCTAAGCTTCATAACATTTTAAGAATCTGCCATTATGTGTTTCAGGCAAGCTTTGTGGCATCTGGGAATCGGACAGATATTTCCTTAGATGATCCCAACTTCTGGCAAAAATGGGCTAAAAAGGCAGAAATAGATATAGATGCCATCAGTGGCAGAGTAAGTATTTCTTTCCCTTTAAAAAAAATTACCTGTTGGGTACTTTGGTAACATTATTGTAATATTTTAAGGTATTCAACTGTGTACTTACTGAAATAAGTTTATCTGAATAAATAAATTGATGTGGGGTATTAAAATGAGCACCTGTCGAGCCAGACACTGCTTCAATTTAATACCTCTGATATCTGCCATGATAGGTGGTAATGCGGGGAAGTTTAAGTTTGGATATTTATTTCTTAAAAGCATAATGTTTTTCAATTTTTTTTTTAAGATTTTATTTATCTATTTGACAGAGATCACAAGTAGGCAGAGAGGCAGGCAGAAAGAGGGGGGGCAGCAGGCTCCCCGCTGAGCAGAGAGCCCAATTCGGGGCTCAACCCCAGGACCCTGAGATCATGACCTGAGCCGAAGGCAGAGGCTTAACCCACTGAGCCACCCAGGTGCCCCTGTTTTTCAATTTTTAAAATGTCTTTAAATCATCAGTTACTTTGATTTTACTCTTTAACTTGGTTTTCTTGGAGTTTGCTCCCATTAATGATGATCCAGTCAGATATAAAAGGAGAAAAAAATGCAGTCAAGAAAGTAGCATTTTTAAACTGTTCTTTTATAACTTCCCTTAGAATTAAGAAAGGACCAAAAAGGGGCACCTGGGTGGCTCAGTGGGTTAAAGCCTCTGCCTTCGGCTCAGGTCATGATCCCAGGGTCCTGGGATCAAGCCCCGCATCGGGCTCTCTGCTTAGCGGGGAGCCTGCTTCCTCCTCTCTCTGCCTGCCTCTCTGCCTACTTGTGGTCTCTGTCTGTCAAATAAATAAATAAAATCTTAAAAAAAAAAAAAGGACCAAAAAGCTAAAGAACGGTTTGTAGAACTGATAATAACATAACTGTTTACTTCATAAGACATCTAGTTATTGTGTAGGAATCAGTGTTTGTGCAGCTTACCCATTATCAAGATAGTGTAAAAAAGAATTTTATATTAAGCATTGATGCATGGGATCTATTTTAACAGCCTTTTAAAATGTAAAACTTTACAGTGAGAAATAACGCCACTGCCATACATCATCATCATCATCATTTATTTCAGAAATATAAGTAATTCTATATGAAACAAATAAGTAAATTTGAAAAAATATTTATAAAATATAAAACCTCATTGTTTATATGTCTAAAAAAGCAGGGAAATCTTGAAGCCATTATCAAAATTAATAAATGAGTTTAATGAATTAACTGGATGAAAAATAAATATGCCATTTAGCCTTCTTAAATATCAGTACTAAGAGAAGTAGAAAAATACAATGGAAGAAAACATCTATTCACTGTAGAAAAAAAGTTACAAAACATTTAGGGGTATACCTACTGACAGATGTGTATGATTTTAATGAAGTGAATTATCAAATTTAATTGCAAGATTTCTCTGTTGGAAATTGAAAACTATATATTTTAAACATTTTTAGAATTTATAAGCATAGAAATGCAACCCAAATCAAAAGCTAACAATTGTTTCATATAACCAAATGATATCTAAAGTTCCCCTGGAAAAATGAATTGTCAAAAATATTAAATGGACTTTTAGGAACCTGTCTTACAGCAATAATCATACATGTACAGTGATAATACAGTACATTCTTTGTTTTAGAAAAAATTTGTAAACTAATTAAATTTCTTATGATAGAGGATTAATACATCCTTTACTATTTAATGCAATAAGTAAAAATAATCATGTATATCCCTATGTACTACTGGCCCATAAAGACCTCCAAAACAGTTAAATTTTAAAAGAGAGGGAGATACAGAACGACGCTTATAGCATATTTATTTATGATTTTTCAAAAGGATGTATTGGGAACCCGCAGATGTTCCTATGTATTTATGCAGTAGTTCAGCTAGAGCATACTGTGAGTCAAGGACCATTCTCACAGTAGGGCTCATGCGTACAAGACAGATCAACCACTGCTTTGATAGAGTTTACTGATTCTGGTGGGTGAGACAGAAGTAGACATATACATAAGATGATATCAGAGAGTGAAGAATATAGAATAGTCAGATGGTTGGGAATGCTGGGAGGTGTGACAGCATGAAATCAGGTAGTCAGGGGAGGTCACTGAGGGGACAGTTGTGCTAAGATTGAATGACCAGAAAGAGTCAACAATGTAAAGACTCGAGGAAAATCTTTCAAGGTGCAGGGGATGGCATTGAGCCGCTGGTGGAAATAAGCTCCGTGTATTCCAGAAATAGAAGTGACATTGTGGCGGAATGTAGGCAGTTAGTGAGGAGGTGATAGGCAAGGTCAGAGACCGTAGGTATGGGTCATAGCATAGGGCCTTGAAGATTACCCTGAAGAGTTAAGCTCTTTATAAATAAACTTATATATGCATGTATTCACTTAATACTTGTATAATTACATTTTCTTATTTATATTTCACCAAAAAATTTAAATTTTTCTGAAAATGAAGTACAGAGAAGACAGACTAGTGTTGTTTACTGTATGTTAAACCATATTAAAATATTATAAAGGAGGGGTGCCTGGGTGGCTCAGTGGGTTAAAGTCTCTGCCTTCAGCTCGGGTCGTGATCCCAGGGTCCTGGGATCAAGCCCCGCATCGGCTCTCTGCTCAGCAGGGAGCCTGCTTCCCTTCCTCTCTCTGCCTGGCTCCCTGCCTACTTGTGATCTCTATCAAATAAATACATAAAATAAAAAATCTTTAAAAAAAATTATAAAGGAAACATAATTAAAACAGCATGATATTGAGAAAAAGTACAAAGAGCAAAGAACAGAAAAAGATCAAATTATATGTTTTAGTAAAGAAATAGTATTAGAGAAAAAGGAATTATTTAATAATCATGATTAGGACTTTGACTTAGCACTGGGGGGACATTATAGTGATATACTCCATGCCAAGTAAATTCTAGTTTGTGATGAATTTTTTAAAAATTTTTTTGAAAGTAGGGCACCTGGGTGGTTCAGTCAGCTAAGCATCTGCCTTTGGTTCAGATCATGATCCCAGAATCTTGGGATCAAGCCCCGCATCAGGCTCCCTGCTCAGCAGAGACCCTGCTTCCTCTTCTCCCTCTGCTGCTCCCTCTGCTTGTGCGCTGGCTCGTTCTCTCTCTATATATATATATAAAATAAATAAAATCTTAATAACAACAAATAAAATAAAAATTTTTGAAAGCATGAAAAAAATAGAAAAACTAGATTTCTGTTTTATCAAATACTTGGTGAGAAAACATTCTAAATTAAAAAGAAATCACAGGGGCACCTGGGTGGCTCAGTTGTTAAGCTTCTTCCTTCAGCTCAGGTCATGATCCCAGGGTCCTGGGATCGAGCCCTGCATTGGGCTCCCTACTCGGCCGGAAGCCTACTTCTCCCTCTCCCACGCTCCTTGCTTGTGTTACCTCTCTTGCTGTGTCTCTCTCTGTCAAATAAATAAATAAAATCTTTTTTAAAAAATCACAAAGGAAATTATTGGCATACTCATATATAAGACTAAGAAGTATATAATGGGCAATAGAAAGGCAGTCAGACTAGTGGGACTTATTTATAGCAGAAATGTACATGGAAGTTAATATCTTTATTATATGAAAGCCAATATAAGGTGATCAGAATCATATCAAAATCAAGGGCACCTGGGTGGCTCAGTCGGTTGAGCGTCCAGCTCTTGATTTCAGCTCAGGTCACGATCTCAGGGCCCTGGGATCAAGTCCAGCATTGGGCTCTGCACTCACCAGGGAGTCTGCTTGAGATTCTCTCTCCCCCACTGTCCCTCTTCGAGTTTGCCCGCTTTCTCTCAAATAAATAAATCTTTAAAAAGGAAACACATCAAAAAAATCTCAAATGATTGTGGGCAAAAGATGTTTGAAAATTTACTAAAAAAATACAGTTAGGGTTTTTTTTTTAAATTTTTAAAGAAGCTGGGGCAGGGCAAAGGGACAACTCTTTCTTACTGAAAAAGGCCGATTAACAGATACAGAAGGAATAAGAAAACAATCCTACCGTTGGCCTACCACAGCCATAACGGTAGCGGACAAGAGCCATTGATGAATTCTAAAATTAATGGATGAGACTGAAGGAGAAGTAGACCTTTTATATATTCTCAAAGTATATCTTTCTAACTTAGAAACTTTTCATTAAAGGTAAAAAGCATATCAACTTAAAAGTTGTTTTGAATGAATTAAATGGAATGAACATGATGAGGTTTATATACTTATTACCTTGCTTTTTGTATATTAATTTAGCTTTTGGAAAAGACTAAAACATGTTTCTGGGTCTATAAAATATTTATATCCTTTGACCAGTATTTTCAGTCCTGGATATTTCTCCTTTCTGGGATTTATCTTTGGGATAAACTTAGATTACAAAGATTTATTTGAGCATTATTTATTTTAAAAATTGAAAACAATCTAAACCGCAAATTAAAGAAAATTAAGATGCATAAATGTAGTTTAATAATATATTTTATAGTTATTATAGAAGCATAACACAACTCATTTTAATAATAAAGCCAGATACCAAATTCTTTTCATCCTATGACTGTAAAGTCACAATATGTTATGCATATGATAATAAGGATTTTAAAGGAATATAAAAAATTTTGATTTGATAGGTTGATGACATTGTTAGTAATTTCTGTTTTCTGGCTTTTTATAGTTATTCTGTATACCATTTGAAAGGTGAAAATGTAAAAACACCATTGTAAGCAAAATAGTAAAATGACCGTCAAGTAATAGCTATTAAATTTTACAGAACAGCTTGGTTATTGACACTCCAAGAATTAGGAAGCAAACAAGACCCTTTAGTGCCACAAAAGATGAATTGGCTGAATTATCTGAAGCTGAAAGTGAAGGAGATGAAAAGCCCAAACTCCGGAGACCCTGTGACCGTTCCAATGGCTATGGAAGAACTGAATGCTTTAGAGTAGAGAAAAATCTTCTAGTTTATGGGTAAAATACTATTTTTAATGTTTCTTGTTAGTAGTATGTTATATGAAGTTACAGAAAACATATACTATATTCTACTGTATTGTTTTTTATCTTGTTAGAATCAACAAAATCTGTTTAAAGTACCCTAAATTTGTTATGTTTTAATGTATATTATTAACAGAATGATGGAATATCCTTAAGTTGTAAATTATAAATGTATCACTGAAGTCAAATTCCTTCTTCTGAGATTTGCGTATTTAGTAATATTAAATGGATAATCTTGTTATCCATTATTGAATAAGATACACTTGAAATCACTCTCCCATTACTCTGCATTTTACTCACAGGGGTGGGAGGAAGACTTTATTAGGTAAATTCTATTAATGACAATATGTGGGGTTTTCATGCCCAACATGTGGGCAGTTTTCAAGCCTTTTGTCCATGAGTTCTGTTTTTCTGTAGAACTTGACTCAATATTAATGTAAATATACCCTTTTAAACCAGATGGGGCCGATGGAGAGAGATTCTGTCTCACGGCCGTTTTAAAAGACAGCTGAACGAGCACGATGTAGAAATAATTTGCCGAGCCCTCCTAGCATATTGCCTTGTTCACTACCGAGGAGATGAGAAAATTAAAGGCTTCATATGGGATCTCATTACTCCAACAGAAGATGGGCAGACACGAGAGCTACAGAATCATCTAGGTAAGAAGATTCTTGCTTCTTTTCAAATTTACTTTTGGTTATATAGGTAGCATTTACCATAGTACCCTGTAAAATATGGAAGCACTATAGATAACATTACAGAACCCTTACACTTCCCTCTCCATGCAAGTTCCAACTTAGAAAATGCCAACTTCTCAGTTTGGTTGGCTTTTCTACACAGCTTTACCTGCGGTTCTTCATCACACAGTCTTCCCATCTGTCATCATGTAGATCTATCTCATTTTTAAAACTCCTTTTTAGTAGTCCGCAGTGCCGACATCCTGTACTTTATTTAGCATCTGCCTTAGGACATCCCCAGTTGTTAGTTGAAAAACAAGTTTCGGTGAAGATCCTTCTGCAGTTTTCCTTCTGCATGGCGAACAAATCTTTCACTGAGATACCTGCCAAGATATAGAATTGTTGAGGTACAGCATTTATACATCCCTAATACCTAAAATGTAGTCTGTGGATATATAGTATCAGCATCTCCTGGGAGCTTCTTCAAAATACAGAATCTTAGGCAGCAGACTTACTGAATTAGCACTTACATTTTAACAAGTTCCTTTGCAATTAGTATGTATATTAAAGTTGGGAAACATTGATATACATTTTAAGTTTTCATCAGCACTTTAATTTGCCACCAGATATGGCTGTACCAATTTACAGTTCTGTCAGAGATATATATAAGTACTTTTTCTCTACATCGTTTCTAATAGAATGTTCTTTTCTGCATGAAGTAATTCTTTCAGAGCATAAAGTAATTGAATTTTCTGTAAAGATAAAAAAAGATTACTACGCCCTGAAATTTGTGTTACAGTTTTGTTCTATTTAATCAACACATACCTGCTACAGTGCCTACTATGTGCTTCTTGTGCAAGGTATTGAGAAGAGAAGAAGAAACAAGATCCCTGAGCTCAGGAACTTTCCATTCCAGCCAGGTAGACAGACATAATAAGAAAGTAGATACATAATTTCAGAATGTGCTAAGCATTGTGAAATAAGTAAGTGCTGAGATGGAGAAGAACAGAAAGCACCTGTTTGAATTAGGGTGGTCCCTGGAGGCTGTCTTAATGGGGGGCAGTGAAATTAGTAATATGAAGAGTGGACTTCTGATAAAGACGGAAGATTGACACAATTATATCACTCTTTCTTGAAATTCTACTTACATGTCAATAAAGAGAAAAAAAAATTAAGGCATTATGCTTGATCTCTTCTACAGGCAAAAGTCTTAGTTTCTTCAACAAACAGAAGGGGTTGGATAGAGAGGCTACCTAAAAACCAGGGGTTCTCAACCAGACATGATTTTGCACCCAGTCCTGCCACCACTCAGCGTTGTCACTGCTTTGAGCATGTTACTAGCATCTAGTAGGTAGAGGCCAAGAGGGCACAGACACCTCCTAGGATGAAAAACGACGCAGCTGAAAATACCAGTAGTCCTGAGACTGACAACCCTGCTCTACCTAAAATGTTTGAGAGGCCTCAGCCCGCTGCAGTGTGGGGGCCTGACCTGGATCCTGACAAGACAAACAACCCAGAGTTGTTTTTTAATTATTGTTACTATTTACTAGATAATAGTAAATGTGAATATCAAGTACTAGGGAAGTTTTATTGCATTTCTTAGGGCCAGTCATGGTATTTTTTTTCTAAAAGGAGGCCATGTACTATCACTAAGAGATACTCAGATGTTTATTAACAAAATGAGTGATGTCTGAGATTTACTTCAAAATAATGTGGAAGGTTGGGGAGGTGAACAGGGTATGGATGAAACAAAATTGCCGTGAGCTGGTAATTATTAAAGTTGGATGATGGGACATAGTGATCTGTCCTATTATCCCATCTGTACTTGAATATGCTTAATTCCATGATTAAAAAATAAATAGGCATAAACCCTCAAAAGAAGAGTGGGAGGGGGAGAGGAAATAGCAACACAATTTTGGAAGAAAATAGATGAGTGGCTACTAACTCAGCCAACCAGAGAGAACTCAATCTCAGGTCAGCAGAAGAGGACTGGACTATAGAACAGTATTTGTAGTAACAGAGAATGAAGTGCAATTTAAGGTGAAAGGCATTAATTAGGTTAAAAAAGAGATCCATATAAGAACATATAACAGGTGCCTGGCTGCCCCTCCATCCCCCCAAAAAGAAGAAGAAATAACAAGTATAAACTTCATACACTAAAGAAAATAGTCTCAAAATATAAATGCAAAATTGCCAAAATTTTAGGAAGAAATGGACAAGTCCACATCAAGCTTCTATTTACCATTGTCATGAAACTCCTAGCTGGTAGAGTATAGCAAGGAAAAGATATAGGAAATACAAACTGAAAGGAATCAAAAGTATATTTTTTAGTAATTGTTAAAAATTGTAAGTGAAATAGCTCTAGTGTCGTTGAAGATTCATAGGTAAGCAGTGGTATACATGCAGTGACAGTCGTACGGTACATTTTTACATGGCAGGAAAACAGATAAATTATAGTCTCTTGAGTCAGCAAGCATAAGTCTCAAAAAGACACCAACATAATCAATAAGTTGCAGAATTGCTTGTGTTATATAATGTCTGAAAACTTAAATACTAAATATTCCTCCAACTCACACGTATGGGCATGGAATGACTAGACAAGCTCAGGATAGTGAGTTGGGAAGGAAAGAATGAGTTGGACTTCACCTATGTGTATTTATTTCCTTTAACGAAAAGTGGACCAGATATGAAGTATGTTACGATTAAGAGTAAGAATACTTCTTTGTATTTCTGAAATATTTCAGGGGCACCTAGGTGACTGAGTCGGTTAACTGTCGGACTCTTGGTGTCGGCTCGGGTCATGATCTCATGACCCACCTTGGGGTCCGTGCTCAGCAGGAAGTGTGCTTGAGGGTTCGCTCCCTGTGCTTGTTCTCCCCACTTGTGCTTGCTCGCTCTCTCTTTCAAATAAATAAATCTTCAAAAAAAAATGAATGTTACAGGGCACCCAGCTGGCTCAGTCAGTAGAGCATCTGACTCTTGATCTTGGGGTTCTAAGTTCAAGCCCCACGTTGGGTATAGAGATTGCTTAAAATCTTACACACACACACACAAAGAAATATTTCACAAAGGGTTCAAAGAAATAAAATGAATTAGTTCTCTTAAACAAGAACCCACAATGATTAAACCTAATCCAGTTTTGAAAATCAAGAGGCCAAAACTTACTATTTTATAACTAGGGAAGCTAAAAGCAAAGCAGAGGGACAGGCTGAGCTTTTTGGTTTTTACATCTGGAAAAAAATGATGTATTTTGGAACAGAAAGTAAGTTAGAATGATTAATTCCAGATACAGAATTTGTTGTGTTCTTGCAGGGGGAAACTGTTAATATGTGTATGCTCTCATCACATTGACTTAACCTTGCGATTGGGTCAGCATTGTTACCATTAATATGATAAAGATCTCTGTAGAGCCTGCACAGACCTCTGGAAAGTCTCCAGAAATTTCTTGTATTGAAAAAAATGTTTCAAATTACAAAACTTTATACAAGTTATCCCTGTTTCATGTGTCCTTCTCATTTTAACAGGCCTATCAGCCCCTGTACCCAGGGGTCGAAAAGGGAAGAAAGTGAAGACTCAAACAAGCTCATTTGATATACAGAAAGCAGAATGGCTTCGAAAATACAATCCTGAGCAGCTACTTCAAGACGAAGGATACAAAAAACATATAAAACACCACTGTAATAAGTAGGTAGTAGGGTGTTTTTAACACAACTCATTAAAAGTTTATATTTCTGAATTTATTAAAAATCTTAAAGCATGCTGATTTTGAGTACAGAGACAGTGTGGTCTAGGACCAATCCTAATCTTAATCTTACAGGGTATCCTTCAGCAAATCATGGTACCTCTTGTGTCACTGTTTTCATCAACAGAGAGAGAAATAAAACTGGCCTCCAAATGATCTCATTATATCTTACTTGGATATTAAATTATGATGATTATGAAGATTTTGGAGAAACCTATTTTACTATATATGGTAGTAATGAGATTTATTTAATCAGAAATAATTATTATTTAACTATAAAAATTCTGTATAAAAATTCTTTTCCAATTTTAACCTCATGGATGAATTTTCTTTAATGATTAATATCTTTGTCTTTTGATTTCTTTTCCTTCACTTTTAGGGTTTTGCTTCGTGTAAGAATGCTGTATTATCTAAAGCAAGAAGTCATTGGAAATGAGTGTCAGAAAGTATTTGATGGAGTTGATGCAAGGTAAATTAAATAACCTGGTATTTTCAGTAACATGATGGGGCAAAAATTATAGGACCAGAAAATTGTGCATTAAGTGGCTCCTTATTCAGTGAAGTTCACAAGAAGAAAATTCCACCAAATGTAGAGAATTCACCCTTGCCAATTTATAGCCTTTCCTACATTAGTCTCAATCTTAGGCTCTGTCACTAAAAGCTATAATAATAATAATAATAATCTTAGGCTCTGTCACTAAAAGCTATAATAATAATAATAATAATCTTAGGCTCTGTCACTAAAAGCTATAATAATAATAATAATAATAATAATAATAACAACAACAACAACAACAACAACAAAAGCAGCAGCAGCAGCAGTAGGAGTAAGCTTCCTGCCGCCAAATCTGTAACTTAACATTTCTGTGCTCATTCTTTCTCTGCCCTCTTATTCCAGTGGAAGAGGTTTTATGGCAACTAACTTTTATGTCCACATACGATCCATCCGACATCCTGGCCTCTCAGCTCCTTACTCTATGTCTCCCTTCTTGCAGTGCTATGTTCTTTTTTTTTTTTTTTTTTAACTTTTTTTCTTTTTTGAAACACTGTCTTCTGTAGGCATCCATGCAACTTTACCCACCTGGTATCCTTTTTCTTCGCTGGTCTTTCCTCTTCATTCTCCTGGTTCTCACATTGGATTGTCCAGGATCTCTGCCCTCAGCTCTCCTTTTCGGCTATACTCTCCTTCGGTAAACTCCTACAGTCTCATCAGACCAAATCCAATCAAGAAACAGACGACTCTCAAACTTACGTGTTCATCCTAGAGCTCTAATCTGAGAGCTGCCTCCTAATATTCCCCCTTGACAGTCTGATTACCGTCTTAGAGTTTCCCTGGCAATCCAAATCCACCCCCAGCCCTTTTCCTCCCACGTTCCCACACACAGGCCTTCTTCATCCTGCTAAATGGACCACCCAGATGCTTGGATGCCATTCTTGATTCCTCTCCTCCCCTTAATTCCCTCAGGAGGACCTGTGAGCTCCACAAAGTACAGTGTACGCCCAAATCTGAGCACTTTTCACCATATCCTCTGCTAAACCTCTAGTGCCAGCCACCACTATGCCACGTTTAGACTTTTGCAGTGGCCTTCTAATTGGGTCTCTCTTCCTCCTCTCTACAGGCTGACCTTCACACAGCAGCCAAGTGATCTTTCTGAAGCGAAAATCAGGTCATGGCACTCCTCTCCTTCCAGACTCTTCTCATTTCTCTTAGAATAAAATCCATACTCCCTGTGGCCCTACATAACCTGTGACTTTCTCCTTCATTCTGTCCCTCCCCTATGATGCTGCAGCCTCACTGGTGTTTATGTCTCTCCCGTGTGTCAAGCTCGTTCAGGGCTCTGCCTCCTGGTACAGTCTCGCACCTCGTCTTCTACAGACCTGTCTCTATTCAGGCCTCAGTTCATGTTTTACCCCCTCCCAGAGGCCTTCCCTGGCCTCCCTCCCCTAGTCACTCACTACTGCTTGACCTTATTTCATTTCATTCATGGTGCCTATTAAAGTTATATTTATTTGTGTGTCTTTTCTCCTCCCGTTATAGTTGAAGCTGCTTGAAGGTTGAATATGCTATCTTTTATCTTACTGATCTTTGTTTTCACAGCCCCTAGAATCTGGGACATATAACACCCAGTAAATATTTGTTGACTAAATGACTCCTTTTTTCCCTTGGCCTGATGGGATCCTACCTACTTGTGATTTCCTAGAAACTGCATTCTGTGAATTATCCCTGCATTTTCTCCTTTCGTTAATCTCCCACACTCTGGCTTCTCGTTGAGATTTTCACATGTTGACATCTCCCTCAGCATAGATACACACACACACACACACCCCACTTTTGGATCCAGTATCTCCTCACACTGTCACACGATTACTCTCCTTGATTTCACAGCCATAATTCTGTATCTGTGTCGGCTTTTTCTCCTCTCCCATTTACGACGCGCTCCCCACCACAGTTCAGCCTCTGCCCCTCACTCCACCACCTACTCCAAGAAGTTCCTCACCAATACTCTTTTTTTTAAAAGATTTTATTTATTTATTTGACAGAGAGAGAGAGATCACAAGTAGGCAGAGAGAAGGGGGAAGCAGGCTCCATGCTGAGCAGAGCGCCTGATGGGAGGCTCAGTCCCAGGACCCTGAAGACCATGACCTGAACCGAAGGCAGAGGCTTAACGTCTGAGCCACCAATATTCTTACTGCTGAACCCATGGATATATTATAGTGTTTTTCTTACTCTCCCTTTTCTTTTTATTTAACATTTATTTATTTGAGAGTGGTGGTGAAGGGCAGAGAGAGAGACTCCTCAAGCACACTCCCCACTGAGCATGGAGCCCGATATGGGGCTCGAAACCAACAGTCAGACGCACAACCTACTGAGCCACCCAGGTGCCCCTGTCCTACTTTACCTTTATTGACCACTTCCTTCTTCTTAAAAATGCTTCTGTAATAGCATTCACCTATAGAGAGAGGTTCTTTCTAGCCTTCTGCTCGATGCTTTGCAGTTCCCCTTCAACCTGTCTCTTAAATGTCTTCTCATAGGTGCCCTCTTCTTCTCACCTCCTTTTTTTTGGATGCTGTCACCTTTTCTGCGGTGTCAGTTTGTTTCTGTACTATACCCCAGGCATTTGCAGTCTTGCTGGAATATTTCCTTTCCCCCTTGCCTCCATACTCCCCCTTCTCAATGCTTATCTGGCGTCAACTCAGCCTTTCCTGGCCCCTTAAGGCCGGGTCAGGCACATATCCAAGGTCGGCTGTCACAGCTCTCACCATGCAGTATTGCGGGTACCTCTTCACAAGAGCAGGGAGCGTCTGCCCAATTATTGCTATTATTGGCACATAATAAGTGCTGTTCAAATACATTTTGCATGAATGATCTGGTCTGGGGAAGTTAAAGGCGGCTTTATGCAAGAGACAGAACATGAACTGAATCTTTAAAAACAGAAATCAACCACAGGAGCACATGCACCTTGTGTTCCTTTCCCTAGCAGTTAACCAACACTTGCCATGCACTTGGCACTTAGACTGGAACACTGGGTGGGTATATGCTCTTTATGAGCTGGAAATCTTTCCACCGCTGATGATCGTCGCGGTGTGTTGAGCTTAGAGTGCCACCTGATGGTCGGTGAGGGTAACTACGTGACCCACTTTGTTTCCTCTTGCCTTCATCTTTGGGTTTTTACGCTTGCTTTAGTCCTGGTCAGGAAATCAATCAAAAATAAATACCTTCTTTAACTGTACTTTTCATCATCACTGTTTTAGCTTTTGTTGTATCCCAGGAAAATCACTCTTTCTCTATTTTCCTACAATAAGCTAGAAAATACTGTGATGGAAACCCTTTTGTTTTTTAAGAAAAATTAAAGGTAGATGTTCATTTAAGTACAGAAATTTTCTTTAAGAATCTAGAGAAATGTCTCCATCCTTTTCTCCATATTCCTTGGACTGAAAACTTTTTTCTGCTGGCAAACATTTATAAAAAATAAAAACTAATTTCCTATCTATACTTCTTGTTTTATTTGCTTGCAGGACTTGTAAGTCTTCTGTTTTTATTGCCACTCTCTTTTATTTCTGCTGTATTAGTAGCTAAATATTGGGTTCTTGTGGGCTTGCTCAGGAACATATTGACCATTTATCAATTTATTTCTATATGAAAATTTATTTTGAGTTCCCAAAGACCAGTGAACTTACAGATGAATTTTTGCTACACAACTTAATTGTAAGTCGGAAACTTCCCATTTTTTCAGAACAATAGGCCTGTTTATTAACATGAAATTTCGGTGCTAAGACTAGGAGATGAAATTCTGCTTAATTTTTTTATGTTCTATCTTCATTCTTTGAAAATTGATAATTCACAAATATCAAATAGTGAAATTCTCAACTAGAAAATTCTATTTCCCCCCCCAAAAAAATTAAAAAGAAAACAAAATTTGATTTCCCAAGATAATTTATGTCATCCAATCTCTACCTGGCTTTTTGGGGGTTTTTTGGGGTTGTTTTTTTTTTTTAAGATTTAGTTACTGGGGCGACTAGGTGGCTCAGTTAAGCATCTGCCATCATCTCGGGTCATGATCTCAGAGTCCTGGGAACCAGCCCCTCCTTTATCTCTCTCCTTCTGCCCCTCCCCCTGCTTGTTCTTTCTGTCTCTCTCAAATAGATAAAAAATTTTTAAGAAGATGTTTTATTTATTTGAGGGTCAAAGGGGCAGAGGGAGAAGGAGAAAAGGCAGACTCCCCATTGAGTACAGAGCCTCATGTGGGACTTGATCCCATGAGATTATAACCAGAGCCAAAATCAAGAGTCAGATGCTTAACTGACTGACCCACCTAGGTGCCCCTCTGCCTTTTTTGTTGAATAAAATATAAGAATGGAGTGTGTGTTTGTGTGTGTGTGTAAATGATACCCATTTGTTAATTATTGTCAGATGTTAGCTATATACGCTAGGCGAAGGGAGACAATAACGTGAATCACTATGTACAAAAGTAAACATTTCAGTCCTCTGCATGGCATATTTTCATTTTTAGTGGTGTTGTGTGTGTTATTATAAAAGGTTCCTGGGAAAATAATAATTTCAAATGATAAGCAAAGGAAGTTATGTTTGCAGAATTGTAAGTGTACTTTAGTGGTTGTTTAATACTCATGAAAACAGCCAAATTACCAAAGTATTATGGATTTATTATAGTTCTAGTACTTTATCATATTGTCATTTTTAGGCATGATATTTATATACAGCATAAAAATAGCACTTTGAGTGTTTTAGTCAAATTATGAATCCAAAACTTGCCATTTTCCTCCGCTTGTAAGCAATGCTTAATTTGTCAGTGGAATTTTCTTACTAGTAGCAGTCTAGAAAACATATGACTTGTTTTGCAGCCTAAAGCAATTAATTTGCCCATCTAGGGCCCCAGTCTCCTCATACACAAAATGAAATATTTGAACCAGCTGATTTTTGTCAAGCTGTTTGCTGACATTAGACTGTACTCTCCCATAAAATGCTTCCTTTATGTATAAAGGAAATCAGTAGAAAGAGTGTGATTCCTTAAGAGTAAAGTAAACCTGTTGAAAAATGTTTTCTGTTGAGGTTAAGGATATTAATTCATTTTTTTATTAACTGTGTTGATCTTGTACAATTTTGTAATTTTAACTAGTGGTAATTGTGGAAAATAAGGAAAAAAATCAATGAAATAAAATCATAATCATCTTTTTCTTAAAAGTCATAATGCTTTTTACAGGCTAGGTAAATTTTACCTCCTCTTTGACTTGTTTATAATAATTCATAGTGCCAAGTATTGTGTTTGTTTTTTTTTTTTAAGTGATATTGATGTTTGGGTCCCAGAACCAGACCACTCAGAAGTTCCTGCTGAATGGTGGGATTTTGATGCTGATAAGTCACTTCTTATTGGAGTCTTTAAACATGGTAAGTGAGAAGGAAGGTAGGTGGAGTCGTCTTCTGTGTATAATGTAATTCTCTCAGTTTCACGATTTCCACCTATAACATCATTCCAGGAACACTGATTTTATTATACATACCATACATTTATTATACATACCAAGCACAAACAACCAAATTTTGTCTGTCAGTCCCCACACTTCTTCACAGAAGGGGGTGGCCTACATGACCTGCCCCTCCTGGACAGAAGTCTCACTAACTTCCCCTCAGGAAGAGTTCTTATGTAAGTGTATTGTGTATGATCAGTTTTCCTCTTTTTCATTTTAACTAATAAATTCAGTCTAAACTTTTAAATATACCTATGCCAGACCACATAATATTTTGGTGATAATTTCTAGAAAACCTGCCTTACCCTGTACTGTTTTAATATACAGTCCCTTTCATCCAGGAGCATCACCCACTGTAAATATGAGGAATGCTTATATTCATCCATCTTTTTTCTTTTTATCATTTTTACTTTCATAATTGGTGATCCCTCCAGGTTATGAAAAATATAACACCATCCGAGCAGACCCAGCATTATGCTTCTTGGAAAGAGTGGGAAAACCTGATGAGAAAGCAGTCGCTGCGGAACAGAGGGCAAATGATTATATGGATGGGTATGTGAGGTTCAGGGGCTTGATTTCTCCGTATATCTCTATCAACAGCAGTATGTTCTGTTGCTTATGTGTATCTTTAAATAATGTAGTAGTGGGGCACCTGGGTGGCCCAATCATTAAGTGTCTGCCTTCGGCTCAGGTCATGATCCTGGGGTCCTGTTTCTCCCTCTCCCACTCCCCCTGCTTGAGTTCTCTCTCGCCATGTCTTTCTCTGTCAAGTGAATAAATAAAATCTAAAAAGAAAGAAAAAGTAGTCGTAAGGGAATTGGAATTTACAATCTAAGACTTAATGAAACTCTAATTAAAGTTAGTGTTTATCCAGTGGTGTGATCAAGAAAAAGACTCCTCCTGCCTCATACCCATCCTTGTGGTGAGTCCTTCATTTTTCTAATCTTAATAGTCATGGCCATTAGAGCCATACAGTTCTAAGGGCATTAGAAGGAAGAAGACAAAGAATATTACAATTGAAGAGAAATAGGATGTTTGTTTATTGTAAACTATAAACAATAAAAATTGTTTATTATAAAGCTATAAGGTGTTTACTATCTTTGTTGTCTTACCAAAAGGGAAAAGTAGAGGACTGGGTTGAGGTTAATATTACCACATTTAAAAGCGAGCTTGGTAGCAAGAGTCCATTAGAAGCAGGTTTCTTCTGACTTGCCATATAACGTCTTCATGCTATGACTTGGGGTCCTCAGGTTAACGAACAGAAATTTCAGTCTGAAAACATGCTAAAAAGTCCTTTCAACAAGACTCCATTTGTCTTTTCAGGAGAAATTTTAAGTCCCGTACAATAACTGTAGCATCTGTTGGTATTTTAACAGGGATGTGGAAGATCCAGAATACAAACCTGCCCCGGCTATCTTTAAAGATGATATAGAGGTATGCTTTGGATCCTGCTTTAAAGTCCTCATTTCTGGTTATTCCATGGTTTCTTTTGTGTGTTTTTCCTTCATATGTTTTTCCTTATACACAATTCTGTTCTTTAGAAGGTTAGCTAAGTTAGTGATCCGCTGAGGCTGGCAGTCATCACAAACAGTCCTTCAGAGTATGCCTGATCTCCCTTCTAGACACACGGGAGGCCAGGGTGGACATGTGGATGAAATGGAGCTTGCCCACATGCTGTACCGCTAGAGGCTAGGTACACAGAGTCAGGGACAAAACCCGGGAGCCGAGTGAGAAGTAGGCACTGAAAGTACCCAGCAACAGATGGAAACTAGACCTACATAAAGGGTTAAAAATAGAGGGTAGAGCCTAGAGAAATTCTGAGCTGCTAAAGCATAGTTCTGAGTGTTCTGCTTATAGAAAGTGAAAAGGAAGAGGCAGAGTTTGGTGAAAATACTCTGTGGCGTGGGGCAAGGACGTGAAAAGGGATGAGGGATTCTATAATACGAGGGCATAGGAAAGCACTAGACGGTGCTGTAACTGTCAGGTAGGGTGTGCTGGTCTTGGTGGCCAAAGGGCTTCACTATCGATCCCTGTATGAGGCCTAGAGAGGGTTCGGGCCGGTGTGTGGCAGTGAGAATGGAGATCCTGCGTACAATGAGAACCGTCAGAGAGCAGCACTCTCTGACAGACAGCCTAGGCCAACAGCGAGGAACTTTGTTTGCACATAGGCAGTGGGTAAGGAAAAAATGGTTTCCTCTGAGAAATCATAGACATAGGCATGCTTTCTCTTGAGCTTACAGTTTGATTCTTTTACATTTGCGTGGACCAGGAACTCTCGAACCAAAAATGTAATTATAGAAAGGGTCCCAGACTAGTAATAACACTGAGGTATCCAGTAGAAACGAAAAGCAAAAGAATTGTGGAAGAAACAGCATCAGCATAGACCATACTTGAGTCCTAAAGGTAAAAGCCGTCCATGAAATGAGGTCAAAATCCAAAAGTTTAAATATGAGGAACAATTTACCATGAGTGAATGTTAGCAAACGAAAAACAAGATTAGACCTCTAAGAATCTGATGGCGAGCTATTAAAATAGAAAATACGTATATTTTTAAATGGTTAAAGACATTAAAGATCCAAGAACAAAAGAAAGAAAAATGACTTTAAAAGACGAGGGATATATGAAAAAATGATTTTGTGTAACATTAGAAGTGGAAAATACAGTCATTGAAAATTAAAACTCAACAAATACGTTAAACATTGAGCTGGGGAAGCAGATTAGACACAGATCTTGAGAGAAGAAATGATTTAAAAAACAGATTTGAGGAAAGGATCCATAATGTAGCATGACAGCTCAGTTTGGCCCAATCAGGAGAGAGAAACCACATAGTCCATTGAATAGGGAAAGATCAATGTAAAGAATTATTGACTCTAATAGAGGGACTGAACTAGTGAGGACCAGCCACTGCGCTTAGGGCTGTCAGAGCAGCCAAGGAAGAGCCCTGTCCCTGGCCGGGCTGAGATGCTGTTTTGTTTTGGTTTTGGGGTTTTTTTGTTTTTGTTTTTGTTTTTTTTTGAGAGGGCATGGCTACACCTCATTCAATGGCAGAACAGTTACTGGGATGCCCTGCCGGCGCAACTTGCTGGAAATCCACCCTCCAGGGTTGCCGAGGGAGCTTTTCCTGGGGAAATGTCTCACAGAAGGAACTCCACTGAGGCCAAGGCTGCTAGGGAAGCTGCTGGCCAGCAGGCACGTAAAGAAGCTGCTGGAACTGCAGAGGTGGGCCCTGGGGAAGCTTCTGTGCTGTGGGAACTAAACCAGGGAGGAGTTCACCCAAACCAGAGAAGTAAAACCCTTTTCCTCCTGCTTCTCTGGCTGCTGCAACTGAGAAAGCTTAAGATCATACTGGCTGGCAAAAAATATTTAAAGAGCCCAGATCCATTTTCTTAGAGCCAGTAAAAGGTATGGGAGGCAGTAAATCAATATGAAAAACTCTTTAGAGACGAAGAGGATGGCATAATAATGTCTGGCATATGTCTAATAGGTAGTCCAGAGGGAGCGACCAGAGAGATTAAGGGAGAAAACCTGCTCTGAGAGAGAATGGCTGAGATGTTTTTCAGGCTTAAAGACATGAATCTTGAAATTCAAGAAATAAAGTGAATCTTGACAGGGTTAACAAAATTAAATCCACTCCAAAAAAACATCCTGGTGAAATTACAGAATTCCAAACAAAGAGCAGATGTTAAAAGCAACCAAAGAAAAAAGACCCACTTACAAAGGAATGATGAGAATTCTAACTTCAGGCTTTTCTAAAATGACAGAAAATAGTAGTCATTGGAATAAAACCACCCAAGTAGTGACTATGTTTACAGTAATGTTGTAATACCTGATTGGAGATGCTCTCTTGACAGGTAAAAACGAGATGTATAGTACAAGCAAAGTGTTCAAGGCTGAAAGAGAAAAGATTTGCAGGTTGTCTGATAACCAAATATGAGAATGAATAAGCTATGAGAGTTGGTATAGAGAACCAAAAAAAAAACAAAAAACAAACCTGTTACTGATGAAACCTAGGGTATATTTGTGATTAGAGGAAGGATGGAGGAAAAGCACCTGGCCTAAGCATGATCGTGGAAGGGGGAAATTTTAGTGGGAAATAAGTGGACTGACGAGTACAAGGCAATAGAGAAGTGTAAAAGGGTTGGGATTGAGAATAATAAAAAAAATTTTTTTGCTAAATTCATCATTAAAAATTCTGTTGCAAAAAGTTCTCTGGTACTATTAAGAAGTTTGGTTCCCTTTGCATCTTTAATGTATCTTGACCCAATCACCCTATGACAAATTTCTGTTTTCTTTTAAAAGGATGATGTGTCTTCACCAGGAGATCTTGTTATAGCAGATGGAGGTAAATTGCATTTTTCTTTTTACTTAGTGGAAACCTGCATTCTCATGATACCATGAAATCAATAAACTATTACGCTTCTATGATGTTTTAGATGTGTATGAAATTTTTATTGAAGACCATCATAATCTTTATGGGACACACTAGTTGATTGGGAATTTAACAGTATTTTTAGTTGCAAATCTTTATGCCATGACTCACTGAGCTTTTATGGAATCAAAGCTTTGATGATTTTATGGCGCAATTATTAAACTTATGTATCAGATTTCATCATTAACGTGTTGATTCAGTAATCCATTCAACAGCTTATTAGTTCCATATTAGGAACCAACCTTTCTCACACTTCTCTTTTGCAGAGCCTTTCTTTACAGGGTCTTGCTTCTATTTCCTTCTGATTATCAAGCTATCAAGCTAGAAACAGGCTGTCACCAGAGTATACTCACTCACTCCCAGCTAACACTCAAGTGGAATAGGGCCTCATCCTTTCATAGCTTGACTAGGAAGGAAGGAGTAGTATTTGCTTAGCATGAATGATTACTACTTAATTATGGTATATGTAATTATAAGATTATACCCTGGAAATGGAGAGCCAGATCCTCTACTTTATTAGGTGAATAAAAGCTTAAAACTGATAGCATTGTCATAGGGAATTTTCTATAATGTATGTTCCTCACTAATGACCTTTAAAATTGTTTTGATTCTCACATAAATTGAGATAAATTTAATATAGAAGGTGGCTTTAGTTAAGATTTTACAGTATTCAACTTCTCAGGGATTTCAGTTTGACTTTTAATTCATCTAAGTGTAAGGCATTGGAATATTTGCCAGCCAGTAAAATGTATTAGACCTGGAAATGCAGGAGTTGTATTTCCTGTGCAAGGGATGTTCAGTAGATGCTATATGGTTCTTTAGTCCCCTGTGACTGACTTACTTTGAGCTGTTCTTTAAGTTTGTTGTAACGTTTTTAGAGCTGTAGTTAAAAGAAAACTTTTTTATAATTAGAGGTTTGGCTTGTGTGGGGTTTTTCCCGCATAATCAGATGGAAAGAAAAAGATTTTAAGTAAGGAAATTTTGCTGTTTTTATGAGTTTCATTTCAGTATCTATTTAGTCTTTGGGGGCGGGGTTGTTTTTTGTTTTCAGCTGTGTTTTTTTAATTATTATTGACATGAGTTTCTTTGAATATAGATGGTCAGCTGATGGAAGGTGATAAAATTTATTGGCCGACTCAGTCAGCTTTAACTACCCGTTTGAGGCGTCTCATCACTGCATATCAGCGAACGAATAAAAACAGACAAATCCAGCAGATACAGCCTACATTCTCAGTGCCTGCCAGTGTAATGCAGCCTCTTTACGAAGAAGCCACTACTCTCAATCCTAAAATGGCAGCCAAGATAGAAAGACAGCAGAGGTAAGACAATAGCACTAAATTTTTAATATTAGTATAACTGTGTAAATATAGTTATTCATTCAGAAGGCTGTTAGAGTATGATTATCTCATTTTGTGAAAAACACATATAGGGAGAGAAGTTGGTCAAAGCAAAGTGTTTTATGCATGCACACACATGTATACAACAAATATGGTCAAAGATTATTGCATTTTATAGCTCCTGGCCATGCTTCATATTCAGTCAGTATTTTGTCATGCTTACGAACAGAGAGTTATTAAAAAAATGAAGTTGCAGGGACACCAGGGTGGCTCAGTCAGTTAAGCGGCTGCCTTCGGCTCAGGTCATGATCCCAGGGTCCTGGGATCAAGCCCCACATCAGGCTCCCAGCTCAGCAGAAAGCCTGCTTCTCCCTCACCCTCTGCTTGCTGCTCTGTCTACTTGTGCTCTCTCTGTATCTGTCAAATAAATAAATAAATAAAATCTTTAAAAAAAAAAAATGACGTTGCAAAGCAAACTCAAGAATTAAATTATTGATAAAGCATACATTTAAATTACATGAAATAAAGTTCATTCTACCTTATTTTTACATTTAATGTAAATGTATATAACATTTATGAAATAGAAGAATGTATGGAAGACAAGTCCATTTATGCTTTCTTTATACAGAGGTTGAAGCCTTGGAACTACTGATATCAAAAGGGAACAAATGTAGACCATTTTGCAAGAGAACTTGTTAAGAAGACAGGCACACTTTTTCCTCCCAAAAGCTTTAACTTCTCAAAAAGAATAGAGAATGTTGAATAGCAATGTTCTGCAATAACCTGGCTTCCATGTTAAGCCTTGGGTCCTTGGATATTCTCTGGAAAATACATCATTTTTCTTTTGTATTATTTGCAACACATTCATTGTAACCAGAATTTAGTTAGTCTGAAACTTATGATTTTTAGATGTCCTAGACATAATCTTCTTCAAATACTACCACCTCAGCAAATACACTGTTTCAGTTATCTGTAATTGCATAATAGCCGCCACCCCAAAATTTGGTGACTTAAACATCAGTTTTTTATTTCTCACGATTCTGTGGGTTGACCAGGTGGTTCTTCTGCTCCCCGTGGTGTTGGTGGGAGTGCTGAGAGGGCCAGATGGAGAAAGTGGCCTCACCCACATGGCTGGCAGTTGGCACTGGAAGCTTGAATGAGGGTGCATTCCCAGTGGCAAAGACAGAAGAAACTGCGATTTCTTAAGGCCTAGCCTCAGGATTAAAAAGTGTTACTTGTGCCACATTCTGTGGGTCAAAAAAAGACACAGGGCCAACCAATATTAAAGGGAGAGGGAAATAGATTGCATGGGAAGAATGGCAGGGAATTCATGGCAATCTTTAACCTCCAACATGCGTTTTCCCTTGGCTGGTGGGTTCTGGATTAATCTTCCTAAAAGTCTAGCTTTGTCGTGATAGTCCATGGCTCTTTATTTACTACAGGTATAAAGTTTGTTTTTAAGTTCAGTTCAAGAGTCTCTTCAGATTCAGCGTCAGCATGCATTTCTAATTCTATACAGTACTGTTCCCTCAGCCATAATGTCCTGTGTATTCTTGACTCAATACCTAGCTGATGATGTTCCTGTCATCTGGGACACCCTTCTTCCTACTCCTTACTCCAAACCTAGTCCCTCCTTCAGAGCTCAGCATCTATTCTATCTCTTCTAATAATTTTTTCCTCAACCAGTCCAGCTCACAGTATTCTGTTTCCTGCACTCAGATAGCACTTACCCAAGTAAACTACCCATTGTCACACTAATATGAAATGTTGTTAAGGACATTGATCTTTGCCTTTCTATGTCTTGTCTTTCTAAGTTATAAATTCTTTGAGGGTGGATACTGTGTCACATTTCTGTGTGTCCTGTGTAATCTTTTAATCCATCTTTTGTATTCTGTTCCTCCTTTTGTCCCCCAGATGCAACTTTCTTATGATTTGACTGGTTTCCCAGAGTATTTTTACATCAGTATTACATTAATCTTCTTAAGGTAGCACTATGATGAAAACGACCTGTTGATGTTTTTCAAAGGTGTCATACATTCTTTCTCGTTCACACAATTCCATAACTTAACCAGGAAAAAGTGTCCATAAGTTAGACTGGGTTTGGAGATATTTGGTGTGTGAGGATAATATTACCCTCTTAAAACTGAACAGACACTGTTTTTAGCCAAGTATATGGAGTGTTTCATAATCTGACCCCAACTCTATCTCCTGTCCCCAGTATGAGCCATATCCTTGTCAATCTGGAATGCTCATCATATGCCCAAAATGCAGATTACTTCCTACTTTGCTTATACTGTGACCTCTTCCTAGAATTCCCAAGCTGATCTTCGCCTTGTTCCATCTTATATGCCACTTACTTCTGTGATGCTTTCTTCATCACTCTAGTCTGAAGTGGTCCTCCTGTCTTTTATGCTCTCCTAAAATTCTTGGTTTCTATAACGCATACAACTATAACCTACTACCTTATACTAGAAATGTCTTTGAAATGTTTTATCTTTTTCCTAAAGGTAGGGTCATTGTGTCTTAACATAATCTTGTATCCCCTGCATATTTTCTTAGAGTAGATGTGCAAAAAACTATTATTACCTGAAGGAAAAGAAGCATGGTTGGATGGATGAGTCAGCTAGCATTTTTTTAAAGACTTTATTTATTTGAGAGAGAGAGAGTGTGAACACACAAGTAGGGGAAGGAGCAGAGGGAGAGACTACCCAAAGGAGACTTCTGCGGAGCGAAGAGCCCAACACGGGGCTCAATCCCATGAGCCATGAGATCAGGACCTGAGCCTAATCCAAGAGTCATACACTTAACTGACTGAGCCACCCGGGGACCCCTCAACTAGCATTTTTAAATGTATATGCAAGACAGTATCCTGCACTTAATCCTTTAAAGTGTTAGATACTTGAAATGTTTTTAATTTTATTATAGTCATTATAGTCAGCATTAATAAATATTTTAGTAACCATTGTGACTTTTTCTTTAATCTGACTCAAAATAGATGGACAAGAAGAGAAGAAGCTGACTTTTATAGAGTAGTATCTACATTTGGAGTGGTATTTGACCCTGATAGAGGCCAATTTGATTGGACAAAATTTAGAGCTATGGCTAGGCTGCATAAGAAAACCGATGATAGCTTGGAGAAGTATTTGTACGCATTCATGTCTATGTGTCGGAGGGTTTGTCGTCTTCCTTCCAAAGAAGGTAGGTATAAAATTTCTGTCTTTCCTGGTTTGGGTCAAAGAGGCAAAAAGTACTAAAATTCAGAAATCTCCAACTTGCTTATTTCTGCGCTAATTCAGCACATCAGTAATTTTTCAGAATTGTAAATAAACTATGTTCAAAGATCTCCCTATTTGTAAATCCTGCTATTAAAATGAGATCTAAAAAGAATAAAGTTTTACCCTTAGTTTTGAGGAATGGCCAGTGCTTATTCAGTATCAGACTGATGATCGGGGGAGGTAGTTATGATACGGTAGTTTTTAGTTCATCTGCTAGGAACTGTGTTGGAGGTCTTATTTACATGAATAATTTTGTAAGGAATGAGGCCTCCGCTTAAAGAACATTTTAAAGAGTTTTAGTAGGGGGAGGAAAAAAATCACCCAGAGCCTCAAAAAAAAAAAAAACCTAATCAGATGGGCTGATACTCAGCCAAGGCCCTGTTCCAGGGTGAATTTTGTTGTCTTCGAAGCCCAGAAAAATAGCTCATCCTTTCAGCAACCCCTCTCGATGCTGCTGCTATAAGCCCCTGTCTCTATTCTTTGTTGAATATGATTTCTGACTGCTAAACCCAGTGGCTTCCTACTCCTATTTCATAGTAAAAATATTAAATGGCTAATAAAAGGACGTAAATTTCATGTGAGTTTGTTTGCTTGTTTTAGTTTTATGTCCTAACAGATCTGCTGTCAGTTGGCTGAATAGAGTAGCCCATTACTTGATTACCCAAGTATCAGATGATTCAGAGTAGATTTTGGTCTACTTAAACGTCTTTGTAAGACTAGCAATGGGTTTAAAAAGACAGATAAAGCAAAGTGTTGTGTCTTCTATTATTTATGGTTGCCAAGAGGCCCTCATTTCTTTTTTTATTTTTTTAATTCCCATCAACACTGCAAAATGCAGTGAATAAATTAACCACTTTGGACTCCAGTTTTAAAACAAAAAGGAAGGGTTAACTACTAAATAATGATTGAAAACATAGTATTTTCCTGTTGGAAATGGGAGTGAAGTTTTACTTAGATCATTTTTCCAAACTTCCTCAGGTCACAGAGCCCTCACTGTCTCTAATTTTTCTCAACACCTGAGGCCAAAAGTTCTGTTTAATGAATAATTAGATCCAAACAACTTAATAAGTATTTATGTCCAACAGTCTAGTGATTATTTAAAAACATAATATAAATTGAAGGAAAAAATACTACTTTTCTTTCCTAAATAGCCACACTTACTTACCAATGAGATGTGTACACCTACAGGCACCGTACATCTCTCAAACCTTGGAGGTAGAATGGATACTCCCACTCTTGTTTCCTGTTCCATTACTTCTTTTTTTTTTTTTTTAATTTTTATGTTGAACTACTTTTAGACTTTCAGAAAAGTTGCAAAAACCTATAGAAGTTTCCATGTATCTCTCTTGCCTCTTGCATGACTAATTATAGTATCATTATCAGACCGGGAAATTAACATTAGTACAGTGCCATTACCTAAACTGTAAAACTGGTCAGATCTTACCAGTTTGTCCACTGATGTCCTTTTTTGTTCCCTGGATCCCACATTCTATTTGGTTGGTCTTCTCCCTTAGCCGCCTATAGTCTGTAAGAGACCCTTAGTTTTTCTTTCATAACTCTGATACCTTAGAAAAATACTGATCAGTTATTTTGCCACAAATCCCCCAATTTGGATTTGTCTTATGTTTTCATGTGGTTGCAACACAGAAGTGGTGTGTCCTTCCCAGAAAGTACCATGGGTTCAGGTTGTCAGAATGTCCAACACTGATGGTGTTGCCCTCGATCACTTGGTTACAATAGTTTATGCCGTTTCTCCAGTGTAAAATAACTACCTTTTCCCCTGCAGTTAAAAGATATCTTGAGATACTTTGAGACCACGCAAATCCTGTTTCTCCTCAAATTTTTCACCCATTGACTTAAGGATCCATGAGTAGGTCCTTGTGGGTAACGGTTTTTACTGTGGAATTCTGCTGCAAGCGAGGACTGTTGCTTCAGTTTCATCTGCTGTTCAATTACTTATTCATATCAGAATGGACTCAGATATTTTGTCCTACAGGTTACAACCCAGTACTCTTATTATTTTGATGCTCAAATTGTATGGGCTCCTTTCAGTGACCCCTGCATTATTTCAACAAACCCTTATCTTTTGTTGAATATTTCTAAACTGCCAGTATCCCCACCCACAAAGATATAACCCCATCAGAAGGAAGAGCACAAGATCTAATGTTGAAACTGAACCAGCTCAAGCCACTACTTCACATAGCATTTGACAATGTTCCTGCATTTCCCTCAAATTTTAAGAAAGCCTTTGGTGTTCCTGTGCATTCTAATGCACTGCATTACTTGGTGCATCTAGGGAAATGTGGACTTCGGTTTGTTTATGGGGTAGGATTTAACAGTTTTCATTTGTATTTATAAATGAGTTCAGGTAAGTGTTTTTCTCTTTGGTTAAGACACAGATTAGTAAAGACAGTTCCTAGGGGATTTCTTAAATTCTTATATTCACATACTTCTAAAAAATGTTATGTTTTACTTACTTTCAGAAGATCCAGTGTTACATATTATATATATGGATTTTGGCACTTCTTTTTAAAATTTCTATTTTTCCTCGTTTAAAAATATTAAAAAGAAATTCTGGAAACTACACAATGATACTGAGTAGAGGTACATTTTAGAAGTTGCATTATTTGTTCTAACTCCATAGCAAAGTGTTTTTGAGTTTAATGTTTTTGTTCTCATTTTAACATAGAATTGGTGGATCCAAATATTTTTATCCAGCCAATCACAGAAGAACGTGCTTCTAGGACTTTGTACCGTATTGAACTTCTAAGGAAAGTACGGGAACAGGCCCTCCGGCATCCACAACTGTTTGAACGCTTGAAGCTTTGCCATCCAAATCCAGACTTACCAGTCTGGTGGGAATGTGGCCCTCATGATAGGGACTTGCTCATTGGAGCTGCTAAACACGGGGTGAGCCGAACAGACTATCACATTCTTCGTGATCCTGAACTCTCTTTTATGGCAGCTCAAAGGAACTACAGTCAAAGTAAGATGGCTCATTCAAGGACTTCTACCCCACTTTTACAGCAATATCAAGTAGCACTTTCTGCTTCTCCTCTTACCTCTCTACCTAGGCTCCTAGATGCTAAAGGTATTATTCTAGAGGATATGAAAGTTAAGAGTGAAAATCTTAAAGAGGAGCCTCAGTCTTCTGAAGAAGAATCTATGTCTTCTGAGGAAACCAGGACACTAATAAAGTCTGAGCCTGTAAGTCCAAAGAACGGTGTTTTACCGCAGGCCACTGGAGAACAGAAATCTGGTGGAAAAGGTGAAACAGACAGACGCATGGTTGCAGCCAGAACAGAACCCCTAACTCCAAACCCAGCTTCCAAGAAACAGCGAGTCCACAAAAGAGGATCTGAATCTAGTTCTGAGTCTGACTCTGATTCTGAGAGATCATCCTGTTCTTCCAGATCATCTTCTTCCTCGTCTTCCTCCTCCTCTTGTTCCCACTCTCGGTCAGGCTCTAGTTCTTCCTCGTCCTCCTCTTGTTCTTCAGCATCGTCTTCATCCTCATCCTCATCCTCTTCCTCATCGTCATCCTCTTCATCTTCATCAGAAGAAAGTGACAGTGAAGGAGAAGAAGTCCAAAAGCGAGGTATATGCATAAAGTGCTTTTGCTATTTTAAGACATTTCAAGTGAAAACGGAAAGCATTTGGTTCAGATAACTTAAGCTTGTTTAAAACCGTTGACTGCAATTTTATATGTCCGGCTTTGCTTAGAAGCACTAGTGAGAAGGAAACTAGCATGACTGGTACACACTCCCTATTCAGTATTCAACATTGCAAAATGGGTTAGTCAAACAGAAATTAGGCATTTTACACACTAATTTTAGTTCTTTGTGACTACCTTCAATTTAGCGTTACATTTTTTTCTGAACAAGTTGATCAGTGAACAAATCGGGATTATATTCTCTAACCGCCACCAGGATTTTTAAGTTAAGCAGTCAGACCAGCAAGAGTATCCTAGGCCCTGTTTGGCAGCTCTCCACTCAGAGCGGTAAGGGATGGGAGCTACAGCTCGCCCCCAGGATTGTGTCAGGTGGCCCTCTCCTGAGTGTGCATGCCACAGCCCACGGGTCATGTGCAGGGAAATGAGTTGACACTGGGGGGGTGCAGGAGCCAGAGTCCCTTGTAACAGCTCTAGAGACGTAAGTCTCGGGGTGGCCACAAGGATATGCCCCATTGGAGGAATCCCCTCCTTAGAGAACGTTAGTACACCCATCAGGTATTTAAATGGTCCTCAGTCCAAATGCAATTGATCAGTCAAGAGTTTATCTCTTTCCAGCAAGCAGACCTACAGGGTTTACTGAAGGTCACATTTTCATGCAGAAAGGGATGTTTTTTTAACTCTTTCCCCTCAAGCTCCTTAATGCCCTTATTTTGCTTGTGTGCTAATTTTTTAAACAACGAATACTTAATTGTATTTTAGGTGATGTAAACAATGAATACTTAATTGTATTTTAGTTAATTTTTTCCTTTTTTTTACCATTTGTTTTGACTTCTTTTTCCTTTTTAAATATATCTGAATATTTATATAAGTTTTGAAAAATATATATAAACTTGTTTTATGCAGTCTTTTTGAAACAGTTATAATTGTTCTTAGCAGAAGGTACCCCTCACATGAAAGCCTATGATGAAGAGAGTGTTGCGTCACTGAGCACTACCCAGGACGAGACCCAGGATAGTTTCCAGATGAACAATGGGACGCCAGAGTCCGCTTACATCTTACAAGGGGGATACATGCTGGCAGCTTCATATTGGCCAAAGGTAAATGAATACTGTCCTGCTGGAAGAGGTCATTTTTTGAGTATTTTTCTTGTTGCTTTAATGGTAGATAACTCTCCTCATATGGAAAAATCGGTCACCATAAAACATAGGGCCACATTTTGGTGTTAGCATCAATAGTATCAGCTGCTGTCATCAAGTAAATAGGTGTACTTGAATGTGTATGTTTCTCATCCTAACCTTAGAATGTTTAGAATACGAGATAATGAACACTTAGGTTCACGTACAAGTTATGAAATAGGTGCTTTGAGCTGAGTCTCCTCGGAGAAATTTACCACAGTCATTGGTGACTTAGGAAAAAAGTTCACTTAGGTACGTAGGCTTTCAGTGGTAGAAGTTCAGGTTCGATTCATACAATTCTTTCAGTATGTGGCTAGACTAGAACAAGAGTACTTAGCCTTTAGGAGAACTCTACTCTCATCTAGTTCTGAGTCGTTTGAATTTTTGCAAGGAACCTGTATTGTATAATTATAAAAATAACAGAAGACTATCTCTATCATAAATATTTTTGAACTTCAGTGGAAATTTGTACTTGAATTCTTACAGAATTATGATATGGGTGTGCAAATATGTATACATACCGAATGCACGTATGTTGTACCAGGGTTAAATCCATCAAGGCCCTGAGCCATTTCATCTCCAAGGGTCTGGCCTGATTGTTAAAATCACACTCTGATGTGGCATGCTCTTCCAGGACCGCGTGATGATCAACCGGCTGGACAGTATTTGTCAAACAGTGCTGAAAGGGAAGTGGCCTTCAGCTAGAAGAAGTTATGATGCCAACACAGTGGCTTCTTTCTATACCACAAAACTGCTGGACAGTCCTGGCGCAGCTACAGAATACAGTGAACCCAGTGTACCCACTCCCCCAGGTGCCGGTGTTAAAGAAGAACACGATCAGTCAACACAGATGTCAAAGGTGAAGAAGCATGTACGAGAAAAGGAGTTTACAGTGAAAATCAAAGACGTATGTTTATTTTTATTGCCCTAGGACCCGATTGCGATTACGTGTGCAGCATGCTTTTTCTGCAAGTGGCTGCCTGCTCTCACTCTTAACTTCCTTCACATACTTGTTTTTCTGGTATTTGGATCATTTTCTTTTTGATATCCAGGTTATTAAACTTGAATATTCTACTAGAAGGATCGTCATTTAATATGTTTCTCTACCTATACTTCTGAACATAGTCCTTCTGCCGATCAAGAATGCTTTTCTTAAACAGTCTGACAAATTCTAATTGTTTTGGTTCTCTTATATAATGTTTAAATGGTATGTCAGTGCACTTCCTCTTTTAAACATTTAGCATGCCCTGTTATCAGTAACATTTCATTTTTCAGTATGATTTTTGAAGCTAAATGGATTACTCCGTGTCTAATACATGGGTGACATCCTCTGAAATGTCATTTGAATAATGTACTTAGAGACGTATGTCCGAAGCTGATCGTGTTATAAAGTACTAGTCACATGAACAGCTTTGTTTTGCTCAGACAAGTGTGTATAGTACCTGGATTTTTTTCTTTTAAGGTAGAAAACTTAATATTCATTATAGGAAGGAGTTGTTTTTTTTTCTTTAGTTGATTTCTGAATAAGGAGAGAAGTTAAATAATGTTTCAGCATTTTTATTTCACTTTTTCTAAGTAAAAAAAATTCTCTTAATAACTAAAATGAGTTTTTTAATTGTTTTTTTCTCAATAATGGTGTTTGTTAACAGGAAGGTGGTTTGAAGTTGACATTTCAGAAGCAAGGGCTTGCTCAGAAGAGACCATTGGACAGTGAAGACGGTGCTCTGGGACAGCAGCAGTATCTGACTCGGCTCCGGGAGCTGCAGAGCGCATCAGAGACCAGCCTCGCCAATTTCCCCAAATCCACACCAGTATCAGGTGAGTGTGATGACGGTAACTGCTTAGGCATGAAATACTCCTGCTGTCATTTCCAGATGCTCTTTTATTTATTTCTGTTTCTGTATATAATCTAATTTTAGATCTTTAGGTCTTAATAAATGCCTGTTGAGGTTTTTAACATAATATTTTAAAGCAGGGTGCAACTTTGTTTTGTGGTCCTAAATATTTGGCTAGAAATACTCGTCAAGTCGTTTTATATCGATACAAGTTCAGACAGCATTTCGACATGAAAGCAGATAGTAAATGTAAAGGCAAACACCTAAATCACAAATTAGTGATGATTAGTAGAGGAAGTTAAAATGAGAAGTTCTAGAAAGACTTTAGTGATAGTGTAGTTCAGTCATCTACAGGATACAGAAATTGTTACAACTAATCCCTGAAAGATAATCCTTCATTCTCATGGAATATTTTCAGGAAAAGATTGTGCTGACCTAAAACACCCCTTTTTATTACCGGGCAGCTCGGATCATCACAAAATTCCTTCTTACTTGGAAGCAAATTCTGCCTGCAGTTGGTTTTTCTTAATGACCGAAATTCTGTCTTTATAAAAGCATCATAGAATCAACCTATTCCCATGTCTCCATAATAATCTTCCCATTTTGAAAGCAATGATTGTATCTCCTCCTCTCAAATTGGGACTCTCTTCCAACATTTTGACACTTTGAATCAACAGTTTTTATTAAATACCAAATTGGAACCATGAGTTGTGTGCTCTGTAGGCATTGAGGAATCAATAAGAAGCTTGTTTTGTTGATCTTGGTGTAACATGCTTTAATTTGTCTGTGTCCCTTTTATAAAATGTGGTATCAAAAAATTGAGAATTTTACTCATGATCAGCTGAATCTTTAAAAAGTGCAAGTTGTTGATTAAAGCCCATTAATGACTTGAATTTCCATTATACCTTCCATATACATAAGGCTAAATAGTTTGTTTCAGTATTCTGCTAAATCTGGTTGCCATGCAGTACTTGGAAACATTTCAGAACTCCTGTTGTGCATGTGCACGGTGTGTGGAATTCCTAGGACTGGGGAACATAATGCTTTATTATAAGTGTTAAATTGATAGCTATTCCCAATTGCTGCTACCGTGACTTTTTAATTATAAATTATAATTATAAATTAGTATCATCATCATTACTTTGGTCTCTTACAGATTCATTAACCATTCATTGTAATTCCCCAGTTACTAGACTTTAAGAGATGTGTAGCTTGCAGTTCAAATATGACCCAGCCCTGCTTCTGTCACTGAAGCGTAACTTCCCCAAACTGTGATTTTCCTGGATGGTATTGTATTTAGGGAGCTCTGATTTTTTTAGAAAAGGGCGGGGGAAGTGCCTGGGTAGCTCAGCCGGTTAAGCATCTGCCTTTGGCTCAGGTCATGATCTCTGGGGTCCAGCCCTACATTGGGCTCCCTGCTTCTCCCTCTGCCTCTCCCCCTGCTTGTATGCTTGAGCGCATTCTCTCTCTCTCTTTCTCCCTCTCAAATAAATAAATAAAATCTTAAAACCAAAAAAGAGAGGAGAGTGTAGGAGGATGGGGTAAATGGGTGATGGGCATTAAGGAGGTAGTGAGCATTGGATATTAGATGCAATTGATGAATCACTGAACTCTGCCTCTGAAACTAATATACTGTATGTTAATTAGTTGAATGTAAATAAAATTCTAAAAAAAATAAGAAATACCACTGCTTGTACTCTGATACCACCATTATAAATGGGATTGACACTTCTGTCATCTGAACATTTACTGCCATTGCAGCTGAAGGTTGTACAGCAGTCACCTTTAAGTAACCCTTGGGTAAATAACATCATTGTTAATAGTATTAGCAGTTTTTGTAACACAGTCTGTAGCAAATCAAAATATTTAAAAGCCTTAAACATTAAAACCAGATAGAGTTATTATCTAAGCGTTACAGCTCATCCATCTTAATAATTGCAAATGTGAAATCTAGATTTGTCTTCCAGCACAACTCTTAGGAAATCTGTTAATAATATTTTGCCTTCCTTTTCTTGTCTATGAAATGAGGCATTGGGGTAGGAGAGAGGTATCCTTGTTGGGTGGGTTAAATAATATATGTAGAGTGGCTACAACAGAGCCTGGCACTTAATTAAATGCTAAACTGATGTTAAAATTTAACCGATGTTAAAATCTATAACCTCAAAGGTTTTAGAATTAGATACTGAATAAATGCTACTATTATAGTTATTAATGTCCCAAAGCTGAAGCCCTTTTTACGTTTAGGTGGGTACCCTCTGAATTGTATCTGTAAGTTTCAAGTAAAGATACAAGTTGTTATGTAATTTAATTAATGAAGGGAATAATAAAATAGCATTAAATTACAGTAGGACAAAACTAAAGAACCCATTCCAGAAACTACCTAGAAAAGTGAACAGAAGATGATGGTAGAGCCGCCACACAGCCTGGGGCTGAATTCTGTCATTTACCAGCTGTGACATTGGGCTAGTAAAACTTAATGTTTCTGATCTCATTTTATAAAATAGGCTTAATAATACTCTATGTTTTTGTTTTGTTTTTGAAGATTTAGGAAAACATTTGTTAAACCTAGCTCAGTGTATGGCACCTAGTAGGCATTCAGCGAAAAGAAGCTATTTTTAGTATTGTTATAATTACTTACTAAGATAAATACAATACAAGCTTTATAGAATAGATAGGTTAAATTTTCCATTTTGGATTCTAGCTTAAAATAAATCAATAATGTTTCTAAAAACCACGCTCAGAAATAAGTCAAGGTAGCTGGGTTGTTTATTTTTCGTTTTGTTGTTGTTGTTGTTTTAAGAATTTATTTGAGAGAGAGAGAGAGAGCAAGAAAGAGCATGACGGGTGGGGAGAGAAAGAAGGAGGTTCCCCGCTGAGCAGGGAGCCCAACAGAGGACTCCATCCCCAGGACCCTGGGATTATGACCTGAGTCAAAACCAAGAGGCAGACGTTTAACAGACTAAGCCACCCAGGTGTCCCAGTAGCTGGATTTTTTTTAAGAAAGAAAATAAAGACATTACGATAGTACCTAACTGGCCAAATAGAATATGTTTATGAATGGCCAACTAGGGTATGTTATAAATGTACAGTTTGGTGTATACACAATTGTTTTTCCAGAGAGGATTATAGTAAGTACTTTTTTATATAACATTGGAATAGCAGTAAAGGGAAAGTAGAAAGTAAGAAAGACACGGTCTACCTTTCAGTTACTTGGTAGACCAAGACCTAAATGTTAAAATACTAGCCAAGATATTTAAAAAACAAGATAATATGTTTTGCTACACAACACATTATAGTTAAAAAGTATTGGAGGGACGCCTGGGTGGCTCAGTGGGTTAAGCGGCTGCCTTCGGCTCAGGTCATGATCCCAGCGTCCCGGGATCAAGTCCCACATCGGGCTCCTTGCTCGATAGGGAGCCTGCTTCTCCCTCTGCCTCTGCCTGTGCTCGCTCGCTCTCCCTCTCTCTCTGACAAATAAATAAATTTAAAAAAAAAAAAGTACTGGAGAAGAGGTAAGTCACTACTGTGTAGAAACTTAGGCAAAGTCCTTTGGAAGAGGTAGAATTGAACAGGATCTGTGACATTCATGGGAGGGGGGAAGAGGGGCAGGGAACAGCATGGACCAGAAGCTTAATAGTATGGTTTTGTGATAAGACTGACCTAGCTAGTATGTAAATTCCTACTGGAGAGAGATTTGTATGAAAGCAGAGGCTGCTTAGAAAAGGTGAATCCACATTATAGACAACATGAAAACTGAGCTGGGACAGGAATTAGGGGTTGGGGGTTATGCAGGAGAGGTGCTGATGAAAGCCATCTCATTCGTATTAGAATGAGAAACCATGAGAACGTCTTATAAAATAGAATGGTACATTTAAAAATGATAGTTTGGGAAAGTTGGTTTATTATTATAGCTAAAATGTACTACAGTGAAAGTATTTTTAAATCATGTTTATAAAATCGAATTATAATAAAATTCACTTTGTAGATAATGAAAACTTTCCTTTTTTTTTATGAACTTATGTCACATTCCTAGGCAGAGGATCGTAGGGGAAGTGAGGAAAAAGTGAAACAAGACAAAACCAGAGAGGGAGACAAACCATAAGAGACTCTTAATCTCAGGAAGCAAACTGAGGGTTGCTGGAGGGAAGGGGGCTGAGAGGTTAGGGTGGCTGGGGGATAGACACCGGGGAGGGGGATGTCCTGTGGTGAGCACTGTGGTGAGCACTGTGAATTGTGTAAGACTGATGCATCACAGACCTGTACCCCTGAAACAAATAATACATTATATGTTAATGATAAAAAAAAATGTAAGACTAAAATTAAAAAGTTATGTGACATTCTTATTGTGTTTTTATATGCAAACATGGCTTTTAATCATTGTAACTAGCTATTCCTTACCATATGAATTAAGGTACCATTTTGAAACTGAGATGTGGAGAATATAAGTGGCCTCCATAAGGTTACATGACCAGCCAAAGGGCAACTTCTTATTCAGGGATACACTGGACTTGGTCTAAAAATTCTCCTTTGTGGTGCCTGGTTGGCTCAGCATTAAGCATCTGCCTTTGGCTCAGCTCATGAACCCAGGGTCCTGGGCTCGAGCCCTGAATCAGGCTCCCTGCTCTGCAGGATGCCTGCTTCTCCCTCTCCTACTTCCCCTGCTTGTCTTTCTGCTCTCGATGTCTCTGTCTCTGTCAAGTAAGTAAATAGAATCTTTAATAAAATAATATAAAATAAAGGGAGTGACAATCAAATTTGTCTAAAAAATAAAAATTCTCCTTGAATGATTCAAAATTCATTTCTCACTATAATCTGTGAAATGTTTTAAAGAAAAAACAATCTCATCCTTAATTTCTTTTTTCTTAAGATTTATTTTATTTTTTTCTAAAGATTTTATTTATTTATTTGACAGACAGAGGCCACAAGTAGGCAGAGAGGCAGGCGGAGAGAGAGGAGGAAGCAGACTCCCCGCTGAGCAGAAAGCCCGATGCGGGGCCCGATCCCAGGATCCTGGGATCATGATCCAAGCCGAAGGCAGAGGCTCTAACCCACTGAGCCACCCAGGCGCCCCAAGATTTGTTTATTTATTTATTTTAAAGATTTTATTTATTTACTTGTTTATTTGTTTATTTGACAGAGAGAGAGAGAAACAGCGAGAGAGGGAACACAAGCAGGGGGAGAGGGAGAAGCTGGCCTCCTGCAGGGCAGGGAGCCCGATGTGGTGCTCAATCCCAGGACCCTGGGATCATAACCTGAGCCCTAGGAAGGGACAAAGGGAGAGGGAGAGATTGTCTTAAGCAGATTCCATGCTGAGCACAGACTCTTACTTAAGGGGCCCAATCTCATGACCCTGAGATCACAACCCAAGCTGAAATCAAGAGTCGGAGCATAACCAGCTGTGCCAGCCAGGCACCCCAATATTTTCTTTTAATAAGAGAGTTGTAGATTACATACTTCTTAAGGATAGGAACTGCGTTTAACCCATCTTTGAACCATCATAGTATCATTCATACCTCTTAGACGCATTTTCATTGAGTCTACTGAAATGAGGAATGATAAAGGTCAGTTTGACTTGGCAACTAAAAAGTTAGTGGTGATCTTAAAATACCTTAACTTGGCTGGCACAGGAATAAACTTTGGGACATTGAAGAATGCATTGGTCATGAAGAAAAGGAGCATGACAAAGACCAACCTTTCAAAAGTTTTGAAAGTTATAAAAAGGCTGAAAGAGGTTTATTTTTTGTTTGGGTTAGGCCATGTTTTTAAGTTGAGGAGAAGACTCTAGAATAAAATATCTTGGCACAAGAAAGTAAAGATAGTTGAAAAAAGCTTTCAGAAAAGGTAGGAATTAATGGATTCAAAGAAAAAGGAAGGATTTGTCTTTTTATTATGAGAAAGACAATGCTTCTTTCTCTAAAAGGGACAGGTAAGATGTGTGAATATCAGGGTAAAAAACTTGAAGAGACGAGTCGAAAAAGTTACTTATAGTTCTTTGAATTTTTAAATGAGGAATGGGGGGTTTTTAGCCCAAAAATTGCTGGACTTAGGATCTGTAAAATAAGAACTAATACTTTCATATATTTAGAAAAATAGGCACTTTAAATTTGCTTAAGATCTAAATTTTGATCACTATTTTGCATGTTTTTATTTGATTAGGTACTTCCATTCAGTCAACCCTTGGTGCCAATGGCGTTAGATTAGACAACCAGCCTATAGTCAAAAAAAGGCGGGGAAGGAGGAAGAATGTAGAAGGTGTTGACATCCTCTTTTTTAACAGAAATAAACCACCTAACCGTGTAAGTAAAAAGTACTGATCTTTGAGTACAAAATTTGAGTCCAAAATATGTAAATATGCCTATTGCTGTTTTGCGAATGTCTTAGAGAGTAAAAATATTAATTGGGAAATTAGATTGTACTTCTAGATTATATCTCAGAGGAATCCAGCACTGACCAAGATTCATGAAAATTTTAAATTTGGAAAATTCATCAGAATTTTAAACAGCTTACTTTTTTCCTCTTCAAAAAGATTTTCTTTACTGGACCAAAAATCAAATGATAAAGCATAGAAATAAAATTTTCACTTGGTTGTTTCTCTTCAGGTTACTTTGGGCTTAACCACCTCACAGATTTCTACAGGGATGAATCCAGCACTGTCCTACACTCAACCTCAAGGAATTCCTGATATGGAAAGTCCAGTTCCAGTCATTAACCTCAAAGACGGGACAAGACTTGCAGGCGATGATGCGCCAAAGAGAAAGGATTTGGAAAAATGGCTTAAGGAGCACCCAGGTTATGTGGAAGATTTAGGAGCTTTTATTCCTGTAGGTGATGCCTTATAGATCTTGGTATATTTTATTTCTGTGGTTTAGAATGGCATAATTATAACTATTTTCTGGATAAATTAAAACACCGAAATTGGAAGTAAGTAGTCCAGGGCACACAGTCTTAACTCCAGTGTCCAAACTACTACTCGTAAGCTCTTCTTCAAGCTGCCGCAGTACTGCTATTGTGTCTCTGCAGATGCACACTGAGTTTACTCTCATCAGAGCGAGAATTGTTTTAGTTCATTTGCATTTTTTGTCTCCCGAGATACTCTGTGCTCACTGTCTCATAGGCATATGACTTTCTTACTCACAGAAATATGTCATTGCATTTTGCACTACTTTACTATCAGATGGCTGATGTACCAAATTCGCATCAGATCCCCATTCAGTGAAGGTAGCAGGCCTGTTGTATCTGCCTTCATTACAACGGAGAACCCAGCGCAGCTATCTAGTACTCTGTGAGCTTCTAAAGGATGATATCCTATTCACCTTTGTATCCCCAGGACTTAGTATATAATTCCTGATCCACAGAATAGTTTCTAGCTCCCTATAAACATTTACTGAGCCAGTGAGTAAAAACTGAAAGTCCTTTGAAGACAAAATACTATATAAAGGTAAAGTTGTTATTTTATTAACAGAAAAAAATTACCTTGTTACTTTTTTACATAAAGGAACCACAAAAGCTCCACACTCCAGTCCCTACAGTGGTCTTTGTGTCTATAATGTGTTCTTTGTCTAGAATTCTACATTGCTATTATTGACATCAGGAAATAACCTGGTAGTCTACAACAGACTGCCTCAGGCTTGGCTTTCAGGTGCCTTTCATATCCTTGGTCTTCTCTAAGGATGCCACTAATTCTCAAACTTTTTAAATACTTTTGATTTTTTAAAAAAACAAAGCTTTTATAATTAGGGGAGGAGTTTTCGCTAAATATGATGGGTATGCGTAGAATGAATACTGCAATTCTAACAATAATGAGAATCATTAGTTTAATCCTGTAACATGTTAGAAAATTAACATTTATTCAGTCAGTAGATTGGTATTGAGTAACTACCGAATGCTAGTTCTTTTTTTAAGGGATGGAGGACAAAACCGCGAACGGTATAAAGTTCTTGCCCTTGTGGTACTTCCACTGTAGTCTGTCGGGTTTCTCCTGTCTTTCTCTCATCACTGCAAAGGAATCTTTATTAATTTTTTTAACTTAAAAGCCATTCATCATTTTCACTGCAAATAAACTTTTTATCATAATTTTTTTATATTTGTTTTTTAGGTAACATTATATAATAAGGTTTTAAAACAGCATTTGTTGTGATAATACAAGATGATTAGTTTTGATTTCTGAAGGATATCTCACATTAATGTTTTCTTAGCTCTCACACTCCATTGTATCTCTATAGCTAAATAATTATATAGATATATAATAGCGGGGCTATGTATAGAGTACTGTGGAAACATACAAAAGAGTAATGAATGATTCTGCCTAGGCAAAGTATCTGGGGAAATGTGGAAGGAAGATAGGGATGACATCTATGACTGGTGGGTGATAAAGAATAAGTAGGCATTTGACCAGGTTAACACAAGAGAAGGATATTCTAAGCATTATATAATGAGTATGAAGAGTTAAAAAGGATAGGACTCTAAGGCATATTCATAAAAGAGCGACCAGTCTGGTATTGCAGGGTATGTGAGGGAATCTGTGGGGTAATAGTAACAGGATAGAAAAGGTGAATTGAGGTCCAGGCTGTGAAGGGATGGGTCTGCCATGCTGAAGAGTTTGAGCATTCCTCTCCTGCAATGTTCTCATTGGTCGGAAACAGTTACAGACATCAAGCCCTGCTTTGTTAAATTATAGAGGTAAGCAGCATGGTTTGATGGAAAGAGTTTCATTACCAGATACTACTACTTGCTAGTTGCATGATCTCGAGGAAGGCAACCTCTCCAAGCCTTGGTTCCCATTCGTAAAATATAAGAATATCTTTTAATATCGTGACGATTACTTGAGGAGAGATAAGAAAGTCTATAGTGAGACGAAGAGAAGAGGAAAGCCACAACTGGCATAAACATGGATTGTGTCAGCGCAGATACATCCGATGTTTCAGATGAAATTTATCAGGAGAAAAAGTAAAGAACTGTACAATTTTGAGGAGGCTGCTCCAGCATTATTGGTAACTCCTTCAGACAATGCTAGGAATACAGTGATCTCTAAGAACATTTAAGGAAAGACCTCATTTCAGGAGCCAGAATGCACACAGACTGATGGTGTTTCGATCAGATGATGGCCTTGAATATGTTTTCAAATATGTAATTTGAGGAAAAGATTTATATAATATTTCTTAAAGTTATATTTAATACTTTTATTAGACAGTTGACCCTTGAACAACACTTGGGCTTGAATTGTGTGGGTCCACTTATATGTGGATTTTTTTACAGTATGGTACTGAGAATGTATTTTCTCTTCAATATGATTTCCTTAATAACATTTTCTTTTCTTGAACCTACTTTGTACAAGTAGGTGCAACAACTTACTACTTTGTTGTAAGAATACAGGATATAGGGACGCCTGGGTGGCTCAGTTGGTTGCGCAGCTGCCTTCGGCTTGGGTCGTGATCCCGGCATTCTGGGATTGAGTCCCACATCGGGCTCCTTGCTCGGCAGGGAGCCTGCTTCTCCCTCTGCCTCTGCCTGCCACTCTGTCTGCCTGTGCTTGCTCACTCTCTCCCTCTCTCTGACAAATAAATTTTTTTAAAAAATTAAAAAAAAAGAATACAGGATATAATATAAATATAACATGCTAAATATGTGTTAATCAACTGTTTATAGTATCAGAAAGGCTTCTGGTCAACAGTAGGCTATTATCGGTTAAGTTTGGGGGGAATCAAGAATTATATGTGGATTTTCGACTATGCAGGGGCAGTACCCTTAATCCCCATGTTGTTGAATGTCAACTGTGTTAACTATAAAAATATTTAAATTTTAAGTGTTTTTAAAGTATAAAGGGTAAATTCTTTAATATATATGTATGTATATGTTATATACTAAAGGTAAAATATGTATATAATATAATCTTCAGTGTATAATATATATGTATCTTCAGTATTATAGAATTAAATTATTTGGATCAGCTCTTTTGCAGTGTTTGCACAAGTAAAGATTTTAAAGCTGTTTGCTTATTTGTTTTAGAGAGTGCAGCTCCATGAAGGGAGGCCCAAACAAAAAAGGCATCGTTGCAGAAACCCTAATAAACTTGATGTTAATAGTCTTACTGGAGACGAACGTGTTCAGCTGATTAACAGAAGAAATGCCAGGAAGGTATGTGTATATTTATTGTTAATCGTTTATAAACAGACCTGAAGATGGGTTACAGCTAGCAGGTTTGTGGGGAAAGACATGGACTATAATTTTAGGCAATCTAATTTCAATTCCCACATCTTTGGCTAAGCGATGGGATAAAATAAGTCACTTGACACATCTGCGCGTAAGCTGTGTGACACTGCCCAAGGGCCTGACATCCAAAGCAGCGGTTCTCAGCACAGAGCAGTTTTGTCTTGCAGGGACATTTGGCAATGTCTGGAGGCCCCAAGTTGGGAGGTGGGGAGGTGGCAGGCAGGGGAAGGATGCTATTGGCATCCAGCAGGTAGAGGCCAGGATGCTGCTGAACTTTCTACAGCACATAAGACAGTCCCTCACAACACCCACCCAGAAAGGCCACTCTGCAGAGGGTGAGAAACTGATGAGAGAGCCACCATTCTCATCAGGCCATCATAGATTACCTTTTTATCACTGAAATTTCCCATCAGATGGCCATAAAGTATCTTCTTCCTTTAAATGAGCCTATTACATAATTTTCTGACAGATGAAAATAAAATGTCTTAAACAAAGGTACCTTATAGAAAAAAAGCACTGCTGTCTTTGTCTTAGTGCTTTTTTGACTGATGAATGGTAAGAGTTGGTTTTTCCAAATTCTATTTCTGAACCAAATGTGGCTCAGCATTTGTTTCCCCAAATTGTTTTTGTTTATGGATTGGTAGATGTCTCCTTCACCTCAAAAGTAAATGATAGAACACTTATGGTAGGGGCGCCTGGGTGGCTCACTGGGTTAAAGCCTCTGCTTTCGGCTCAGGTCACGATCCCAGGCTCCTGGGATCCAGCCCCACATCGGGCTCTCTGTGCCATGGAGAGCCTGCTTCCTCCTCTCTCTCCCTGCCTGCCTTTCTTGCCTACTTGTAATCTCTGTCAAATAAATAAATAAATAAATAAAATCTTTAAAAAAAAAAAAAAAGAACACTTATGGTACCCTTTTGTAGGCCTATAGCTCTGGTATTTTTACTCTGTTTTTTATGCAGATAAGCATGCAACAAAATAAAATTAAAAAGAGAAAAAGATGGCCTCAGAGTAAGAACAGCAAATTTCTCATTGAGTTCCTTCACTCACAAATCAGATTACCTTAAAAGTTGTTTTAATATTGTTATGTGCACTAGCTTATTAAAATTAGTACTGATTTTCCCCCAGTTTATAGAGCTTACTCAGCGTTTGTTTGTACTTTAAATGATGTCACAGGGGGATTAGGGAAAAGACAAGATGACATTTTAGCAGCATTTTACTTAATTTTGTGATTATAGAGATGGTATTACAAATCTTAGCACTTCATCTTCTAACAAAAGTTAGCATTACTGGATAGGAATAAATTAGTTTTACCCAGTTTTAAGGAAATGGAACAATTTTGTATTTTTACTTATTAGATATTAAACACTCCTAATTTCATCTAATTGTTATAACCTGACAAGGGGTCTATTCATCTCCCGTAATTTGTATTATTCATTGTTCTGAGTCTGTAGTGCACAGGCTTAAGGATTGAAAAGAATACCTGCTAAATCCCCATACACCACCCAGAGGGCCTCCGCTTACACTGGAGCTTAGTAAAGGGGGTAACGAAAAGGAGAAGGCAACAGAAACTAAGTAAAGACTATAGAAAATATTAGAAAAGAGTGCTTAAGGTATTATAACTAGAGATACCTGTAACTTCTAGGTAGTATAGCCATATTAAAGTCCTGTTTGTATTCTACCAAGAGATAGTATATGTTCAGAGAGGTATGAAAAGAGGAATTACCTTTAGACACCAAAGGAACATTAAGTTGGTAGATCCAAATCATTTAAGTTTCAAAATATTTTGTTTTAATTTCCTACTAATTATCATATGTAGTTTTAATTTTTTTTCATATTGTGATTAGTTGGCTGTATCACTGTTCACATGCAAAAGATGTGTTTATTTTTACACTTCAGAGTTTTAATTTACATAATAGGTAAGAGCATGAGTTTGTGGGACCTGAGTTTGAAAGCTGGCCCTAATGCTTACTAGCTGGCTTTAGGTGACTTATATAACTTCTCTGAGGCTTAATCCCTTCATTTGAAAAACAGAAATAATACTCTCTCAAAGGATATAGTGAGAACTAAAATTTACATACTGAAAGTCCTTAACATGATACTTGGCATATAATAAAAGGAGAACTTACTATTTGTTCACACCAGATGCTGTGCTAAGGCACTTGAATTGGTTTCATTTTTATCCTTATAAAACCCTGTGAGGAAAGTGTTGTTGTAATCCCCTTTTTTTATAGATCAGAAAATGGAAGCTCAAAGAGATTTACTGATTTGCCCAGTTACAGTAGCTGGTAAGTCTGACTCCAGAGGGCACGTGCTCTTAACGAGGCTATATGACCTATCCAGCGTAGCAAGTGCACAGGAAACAGTGGTTATTCATTTTACTATTTTAGTTATTTAAAGCATTTAAAATTTACATACCACATGTCTGTACGGTATATTAGTAGTGCCTTTGGCATGTGGTAGTCCTTTTTAATATAGTAGATAACGTCAAAGGTAATTCAAGAAACACATGTGTCTTAAATAAATTCTGTATAGCACAGAATAAAAACAAGAAATGTCTTCGTATTTAATAGTATTTTTATGTGTCTAACAGTCTTTTTCATTTACAGGTTGGAGGTGCGTTTGCTCCACCTTTGAAAGATTTATGTAGATTCCTAAAAGAAAATTCAGAATACGGAGTAGCTCCTGAATGGGGAGATGTTGTTAAGCAGTCTGTGAGTAATTTCATAAATACTAACTCACACATCATCTTAAAAATTAGACGCCATTTAGTCAGACTGAGAAAGACAGCTACCATATGATTCCACTCATAAGTGGAATCTAAAACCGAAAACAAAACAAACAAAAAGCAGACTCCGATCTATAAATACAGAGAATAAACTGATGGTAGCCAGAGGGGAGGTAGGTGGGAAGATGGGCAGAATGGTTGAAGGGGAAAGAGCTGTACAGGCTTCCAGTTATGGAATGAATAAGTCACGGGATAAAAGGCAGAGCATAAGGACTACAGTCAGTGGCACTGACTAGCGATGTAATGGGACAGGTGGGAGCTACGCTTCTGGAGAACACAGACTGTGTAAACCTGTCGAATCACTAAGTTGTACACCTGAAACTAATGTAACATTGGGTGTCAACTATACTCAAAAAAGAGGATTAGCTGCCATTTAATGATATCAGAGATGAAGTTTTAAATTAAGAATTAGCAACATTGTGTAAACATGTGCCAGTGTTTTAGTTCAGTTTTTATTTTGCAGTACACATTACAAATTTCTCAGATGTTTGTTGAGTTAGAATGCATGATCAATATATACTGATCATTAATCTGTTTTTATTTTAACGTCTAAGATAACTCTTTGAGCAAGGCCACAAAAATTAACCAAAGGTATGGGGAAAGTGACATATAAGGATATTCATCATAGTATAATAGTAACAAATTGGGAATATATTAATGGTCCATCCATATATTGGAAAACTATACAACTGGCAAAAATTATATCTTAGAAGAACATCCGATGACAAGGGAGGAAAAGGTCACAGTGTGTTAAATGGAGTAGTAATGAAGCCCTCGGAAAAGCCAAGCCTGACCATGTGGTAAATGCTGAATAAAGAATCGCTATCATTTCCACAAGTGTCCAAATGAAAAAGGCAGGCTATAAAACTATGTTCATTATGATTCTATTTATTTTAGAGACAGAAGTGGGGAGAATTGTAGAATCTGTATATATGAACAAGGGAAAAATGAAATACACATCCTAAAATATTAGCAATGGTTTTCTCTGGTGAAATTACCGATGATTTTTTTTCCCTTGTATATTTGTTGTTGTTGTTGTTTTCTGCAGTGAACCCTAAGGCTTTTGTAAAGAAAACAAATAAGTTGATCAATTCAAAACAAAATTTTAAAATAGTACCATGAGAGTCTTTGAAACTGCCATCTAGGGGCACCTGGCTGGCTCAGTCGGTAGACGATGCAACTCTTAACCTCAGGGTCGTGAGTTCAGTCCCACATTGGGCGTGGAGCCTACTTTAAAAAAAAAGAGAGAGAGAGAGAGAGAGGTATTGAAACTGCTCTGCAGAGGGGTCACAAATGGTAGTCACTAGACACATGGAGCTATTGAGCATTTGAGATGTGCTGCCTGAATTAGGTTGTGTAAGAAATATAAAACACTGGTTTGGGATTTGGGGGGGAGGGGGTTTGAGTATTTTTGACACACAATGTTACATTAGTTTCAGGTGTACAGCACAGTGATTGGACAGGTCTCTACTGTGCTCTCTACAAGTGCAGCTGCCATCTGTCACCACACAACACTGTCACAACATCACTGATTTTATTCCCTGTGCTGGGCTTTTCCTGTGACTCGGGGCACCTGGGTGGCTCCATCACTTAAGCAGCCAAGTCTTGGTTTTTGGCTCAGGTCATGATTCCAGGGTCATGGGATCAAACCCCACTTCAGGCTCTACGCTGGGAGCCTGCTTAGGATTCTCCCTCTCCCTCTATTCCACCACCCCCTTAATTAATTAATTAATTAATTTAAAAAATTACCCCCTAATTTATTCATTCCATAACTGGAGCCTGTGTCTTCCACTCCCCTTCACCCATTGTGCCCATCTCCCCACCCTGGTTTGGGATTTTGAAGATTAAGTTTGGAAAAAATAGAAAATATCTTTATTTTCATAGATTACCTATTGAGATGGTACTATTTTGGTTTAATTATGTTAGGCTATATTACTAAAATTAATGTCACCTGTTTCTATTTTACCCTTTTTGATGTAGTTGCTAGAAAATTTAAAGTTACATATGTGGCTTACATTATATTTCTGTTGGAGCCTGCTAGCCTAGAGGTTCTACAACTCCTACCACTTTTAGGAGTTCTGAGCCCAGAAAGTCATGGGAGAATCACTCGACTCTCTTTTTCAGCAGCGCACTTTCTCCCTCCCTTACTCCCAAAGTGACAAAGATCCACATGAAGCATCTCATTGTAATCTTAACCTTTCACTTACTTCCTCTGTTCTTTCCTTATCGTTCTCCTAGCTTGGACAAGGGGCACTTCTGTAGTCTTTTAGAGTAACTGATGATGTGAAACTGTGAGGGTGTGGAAGTAACCTCATGAGAAAATGTCTTTGGACCTTCTGTTCCCTAGAACTCTTCTACATACGTATGCCTCACCATGTGGAAGAAAGCCAGAGGCCTCTTCCTGCTTTCTTACCCTGTGAGAAAATGAGAAGTGGAAGAACTGTTTCACACCACTCCTTACTATCTGAAATGAGGCTGTCCCTTTCATAATTGATGACATTCTTTCAGTACAGACTCAGTCTATGAATAATTACCAATTTTAATGTGATCGCTATTGATTTTATTCTAATGGAGCTATTGTTACTGATTTTTTTCCCTCCAGGGATTTCTTCCAGAGAGTATGTTTGAGCGTATTCTCACCGGTCCTGTTGTGAGAGAAGAAGTCAGCAGGCGGGGGCGACGGCCTAAAAGTGGAGTTGCCAAGGCCACGGCGGCGGCGGCGGCGGCAACTGCCACCAGCGTGTCAGGCAATCCTTTGTTAGCCAACGGATTACTTCCAGGTGTGGATCTCACAACCCTTCAGGCCTTACAACAAAACCTACAAAATTTGCAGTCTCTGCAAGTAACCGCGGGGCTGATGGGAATGCCTGCCGGTCTGTCTTCTGGAGGAGAAGCTAAAAACGTGGCCGCCATGTTCCCCATGCTACTGTCGGGAATGACTGGCTTACCAAATCTGCTGGGCATGGGGGGGCTCCTGACAAAGCCTGCTGAATCTGGAACCGAAGAGAAAAAGGGAAATGACTCGAAGGAGCTAGAAGGAAAAAAAGAAAGGACAGAGAGTCAAAATTCAGAGAACGGGGGAGAAAACTCCGTGTCGAGTTCTCCTTCCACATCCTCTACTGCTGCATTAAGTACAGCTGCAGCCGCCAACCCGCTCGCTCTTAACCCACTACTGCTGTCTAATATACTCTACCCAGGGATGCTGCTCACTCCAGGCCTTAATCTCCACATGCCAACTTCGTCCCAGTCCAGTACTCTCGACGTACAGAAAAACAGAAACAGTGACTTGGGCTCGTCTAAGTCCCAGGAAGTTAAAGAGGAAGAGTCCAGAGGTAGAGACCAGGAGGACAAAGGGGGAACTGAAGCAAGTCCTCTCAACGAGAACAGCACAGATGAGGGTTCAGAGAAAGCTGATGCTTCGTCTGGATCTGACAGTACGTCGTCGTCGTCCGAGGATTCAGATTCGAGTAACGAAGACTGACTCCCAGACTGCACTTAAATTATGAACTGATTTTGGATTTTTTTTCTTTAATTATGAATTGTAAATACCCCAGTGTTGAGTGCATCAATAACTTACTGACCGAACATTTCAGTTATTTGTTTAGAAGTGCAAACTGCTTTCAGAGACGTTTTGCATGTACTATTTCTTAAGATCCGTATAAGTTTCTGAACTCGTATGTACTATCAAATACATAAAGGTGTAAAATTACAACAAAAAGGCATTATAATTTTGTTGGGGGTTAATTTTATGAAAATTATGCTCCATGAGAGTTGTATATTTAATATATTTGCAGAGAACACAGCATACTTGATACATATTTACTGATTTAATTTGAATATAGTTTTACAGCCTCCTTGACACCTATAATTTACAGATCAAAACTCAGCAATAATTTGGGCAGCTAATGAATGTCATGAAAGCTGTAGAGTCTACATCACCATCCACTGCTTTAATTCCATGAAAACGCTCTCGTGTCGTGATGCACTGCTGACGTTTCCAATTCAGGTACAAGTGTGTTTTAAAGAAGAAATAAGTTTCCCAATCAGCCAATTGAACTGGCTACCTGTTACCTCAGCTGAGTTAGTTTAGGAAGTTTACATTCGTTTCTAATTCTCTACTTGTTTTCAGGGGTTTTTTAAACGCATCCTCTATATCATGTTGATCTGGCAAGAAATCTGACTTGCTTTCGGCTGAGCTTGACTCTGATATCAGTAAAATTAAGTCCTACAAGAGTCCTGTGTCATGGGACTTTGGCGCCCTCTAGACATACTTAGTTTTACTTTTTCAAAGTTTGGCCTCCTCTAAAGAAATCATTTTGTCTCTGATGAGTAATGTCTGTTTCCAGGGTTCAGAAAAGGCAAACTCATGAAATACCACTGAGAAGATCTTTCCATACAGCATACTTCATGTAAAAGAAACGTTGGTTTGCTTTATTCGTGTAGATTTCTCTTTGTGTTTTATGTCATGGAACTGTTCCAACAAGAACAGGTCTTGGTGATAAAGTAATATGCAGACTAGTCTAAATTCTTTTTTTTTTTTTTTTAGTTGCTAGGTATAAGCAGACTAAATGTTGCCCAGAATCAGTGTTGGGTTATCAGTTTATATTAAATATACTGAGTTGGCCCATTTTGAATATGCACTTTGAATTATCTCAAAAAAATTTATACAAGTTATACCTGTAAACCACAAAAATGAAGCCCAAGGCTTCTGATCAATTTCTTAGAACCCTTTATCATGTAAAATTTGTCTGATATTTGATTTGTGATACAGTTTCTCCTGCTAAAGCTGCTATTAATTCTTACAAGATGGAGAGGTCCAGGATCACCTTCATGTACATTAAAAACAATTAGAACTGAATTGGACATAAAATACCATTTACATCCTAAGGAGAGAAAGATGTTAGCATTTTTCTGATACTTGGATAAGTCAGTGATAAAGTTTGCGAGGGCCTAAATTTAGGGGGGAAAGTACCCCACTTCTCTCCCACAGAAAAAAATAACTCAGTACGTTTTGATAGAACTTTGTTGTTTCGTCATAAATCCAGCAATTACATTGGATTTTCCCAGATCTTTACCAGTAAATTATGTTTCTGTATGTAAGATAACTAATCCCTCATTAGAGAGACAGTGTTACATGTATTTACAAAATCATTTAAGTTCCATTGAGATTGTATTGATTTTTGTATTTTTCCCAAAATAGTACTTTGAATTGATAGTTCTTTATGCAATGTCTTAGCAATAGTCACTGTAATGCCCATCCAGGAGAAGTGGGTAGTAATTCTTCATCATGAAAATGATATATTACATATTTAGTATCTTCCCTTTGCAGTATTGCACTTTTGTTTAACTAGAACACACCTATGAGATAGCCAAAGTTTTTCAAACAGTTAACTTAGTTTGCTGGTGGGGTATTTCAACACCATCCATACTTCCCTCTTTCCCTCTAGTTCTATCCACATAATCTTCATTCCTTTCTTTCCCCAATTAAAGAAAAGAAAAGAAAAGGGGGGAAAAAAGCCCTAGATCTTGTCACTAAAAAGCTAATTTGTATCAAATTTAAGGTAAAGTATTTTCCTAATTATCAGATGAATTTGGTTAACATCTTAGTGATTCTCTTTCTACGTAATGAGGCAATTGCAGTTTTCAAAGCATTAAGGCTAATACTAACATTAAACTTTCTCTCGGGTTTCAAGACACTTCTATTTAGTATTGATTGGGGAAAAGTTGTCCACCTGTCAGCTTAAAAAAATGCAAATATGGTTGTGTAAAGATAAGGGTTATAAGGAAAAAAAAATCAGTAGAATTACATAATACTAAAGTTGCAGTTAAAAGGATATCCAAGTATGTGTTGGTAGTTACTAAAAGAATTATAGCTGTTATTGCCTTGTATTTATAGCCCTTGTTTCAGGTTTCATGATTCAAGTCTTAGTCCAATTCTTCTTTTGGACATTTGCAATATTTACCAGTTGTGTTTTGTGTAGTCTGAATTTGCTTTCTGTAGTTGAGCAAACGTCTTAAAAAGTCATTTGTAATTTATTAAATTACTTTCTATGATGTTCTATAGAGCAAATGGAAGTTTAATTATTTTTTATTAAACATATTCTTTGACTACCCATGATGTCAGCCTCTGTACATGACAATACTCCTTTTTTTAATTGACTTTTATCTATAATTTATCTTAATCCAGTTGTGAAAAAGAACCCTAGTCCTAAATCTCCAAAAACAAAGTTATACCTTGGAAGAATTTTTGAAAGACAGAAGCTAGCTATAGTTATATCCACTGTATCATTATTTCCTTAAGTTTTCTTCCCCTGGCCTTTAAAAATGTCCAGAAAGACTTGAGAGATGTACCAAAGTTCATAAAGGAGTACATTTTGGATATCAGTAATTATTTTTCCCCTTGGTCTTAAGTGTCTTTCCTAATTCGTTACTATTGTTTTTAGCGTTTTTGTAAACATGAAAGAAATTTAGTTTTCCCCTAATTAGAAAAGGAGAACAGTAGAGTCTCGTCATACACTCATTTAACTTGGAACCCATTTACCTGTACTTCTGTGCTTAGAAAACCTTTTTTTCCCTTTTTTGTACAATGTAGCATATAAACACAAATAAATTACTTAGTCTACTGCTCACCCAGAGGAACAGTAATCTGTGCCAGTGCTAGAGGAAGATTCAGCTATATTAGATGTTTCTGAAAAAACATATACTATGTACAAAATTATGGATTCTGTGTTTAGTGAGCTATAGGAGGGAGAGTCATTTTCGACTACAAGTAATGTTCATCTTCTACAACAAATTTAGAACTTAGTCTCTATGTAAATACAACTTCAGTACATAAGCTTTTTATTTTAAAATGCAGAAAAGCACAAAGAAAAAATATTTAAATCATCATAAACCCACCCTGAGATCAATTCTGTTCAGATAGATACCCAGTGTTTTTATATGTGTGTTATATAGAAGTAGTGGGTTGAGTCGTGTCATCCAAAAATCTATGTCAACCCAAAATCTCAGAATGTGACCTCAATTGGAAATAGGGTCTTGGCAGCTGTAATTAGTTAAGACGCAGTTATACTAGGTGAGGGTGGGCCCTAGATCCCGTGACTGGTTCCCGATAAGAAGAGGAGAGGACACTCAGCCAAAGGGAAAAAAGGACATGAGCCAACAAGCAGAGATTGGAGTGATACAGATGTAGCCGAGGAACACCAAGGATTGTCAGCAACCACCAGAAGCTAGGACAGCAGCATGGAACAGATGCTCCTTCAGAGCCTGTAGAAGGAAGCAACCCAGCCGACAACCTGGATTTTGGACTTCTGGCCTGAACTGTGGGAGAATAAATTTCTGTTATTTAAAGCCACCCTGTTTGTGATAATTTGTTATGGTAGCCCTAGGAAACTTACACAACACATTTCCATATTAAAGCAGTATTATATGGGACATAATATTTACTGTTGTGACCTTAATATACTGACCCATGTCAATAACCACCCTGTGTTGTGATGTTTAATACATAGTATTGTCGCCTACGTATGTAATTTATTTAACCATGTACTTAAAAATGGACATTGGAGTTTAAATAGGAATCTTTTGTGTCCATCCCGAGGACTCCCTTAATCCCTAGAAGTGAAACAACTTCCTCTGTTTTTCAGGATTTTGATTTGTGTCGCCAAGTTTACAAGGATGCCATGCATAGCCGTTTATACTACCCCGGCAGCATACATTTTGTGCATGCTCACCCCAAAATCTTACCAATACTGTGTATTGTCTTTTGAAGTAATCTTTGCCAAATTAATAGGCAAAAATACCATCTTGATGAATTCTTAAATTATTCTTTTTTCTTACTAAAAAATAAGACCTACATATTCTAGAAAACTGGGAGGAGGCGGGGGTGGGGATTGAGGAGGAGTTGGAGAAGCACAAAGCCAACAAAAACCCCCATGATGTTGAATGCTCAGAGGTAACTGTTAACCTTTGGGTCATTTTTCTTTGCATATACGTATTATATATTATTTTGATAAGAAGAGTTATACTGTACATACATTTTGTAACTTCTCTCTCATTTATTATACCATGATAATACCCCCTTTTCATTAAAGAATCTTCCACAGCATTTTTAAGGACTTTCTCATTCCACTATATACATGCAACATAATCTGTTTAATGCCCAATTATTGAACACAGGAAATTTTCAGTTTGGGGCTAAACAATGATATGTCTGTAATTAAGTCTCTTCATACACTTAGGGTTTTTTCATTAAAAGAAATACCTAGGCATGAAATAGTTATGTTTGAATTTAAGACTAGTTGGATTGTACTGTTTTCTACCCCAACAGCAGAGCATAAAACTACTTCCTTCCCTGTGTCTCTTTAGCACCCTTGGGCATTAGAATATTTTTTTAATCTTTGTCAATTTGATACACCAAAAAGATAGATTCTTGTTTTAGTTTACATTTCTTTGATTATTAGTAATATACAGTCTTTCATATCTCTTCATAAGGCCGTTTGTATTTTGTATATTAACTGTTCATGTTCTCTGTGAGATATCTGTTATATAAGAGGTAAATATTTTTCCCAATTAGCCTGTGAATTTTGCTTTTTTTTTTTTTTAATGTGCAAGTCTTACATTTTTATGCGGTCATTTGATACTCCATTTTTTCCACATTTAAGTTCCTGATGTTTTTCCACAGAAAAATCTTTTTACCCCCAAATTCTATACATGTTTACTTTTTTTAAAATCTTTAATACCTTTTTTGACTCAGAATTTATTTTGGTGACATACATATGGTATAAGATAAGAATCCTAATTTGAATTTATTAATAATTGTGTAGTATCCCAGCATTATTTAATACATAATGTCTCCACTGATTTGACATGCCTTCATTGATCATAATTGAATAATTCATGTACATATATGTGAATTATTTAGATATATATGAATGATTTAAGTCATAAATATGCATGATGTATCTATGATATATCATGTAAACAGTCAACATAAAACTGGAGAGGCTATACTAATAAAAGATTAGCTTAAAAACAAACATTGCTAGAAATTAATGACAACATTTTATATGGTTATAAAGGTCATTCTATCAGGAAAATATAACACTTACATAGACACCTACCACAGACCGACAGTACACAAACAGCAAAAACTAACAAAAAAACTCAATGACAATGCTTGGAGACTTCAAAATCTCACTTTCAATAATGGATAGAACAAGTAAGCAAACGGCCAACAAGAAAACAGAAGCCCAAGCAACACTATAAATCAACTGGCCCTAAAAAGCATTTGTTGAACACACCACCAAATAATAGCAAAAAAAAAACCCAAAACTTCTAGGGCACACGAGACTGTTCTCCAGAATAGATGAAACAAGTGTCCAATTTTAAAAGATTTATCCATACTAAGTATATTCTCCAGCCACAATGGAATGAAATTTTAAATCAGTTACAAAGCATAGATATTCACAAATATGTGGAAATGAAACAACACATTCATAAATAACCTGAGTCCTAGCAATCTCAATCTCAAAGTTAGAAAATAATTTGAGATGAATGAAAACAACTACACAACATACCAAAACATAGACACATGGCCAAGATGGTGCATGAAAGTAAATGTATAAGTGTAAACATCTATATCACAAAAAAATCTGAGGGGAGCCTGGGTGGCTCAGTCAATTAAGCGTCTGCCATCCACTCAGGTCATGATCCCAGAGTCCTGGGATCGAGCCCCAAAACGGGCTCCCTGCTCAGTGAGAAGCCTGCTTCTCCCTCTCCCACTACCCTGCTTGTGTTCCCTTTCTCGCTGTGTCTCTCTCTGTCATATAAATAAGTAAAATCTCCAAAAAAAAAAAAAAAAAA